>NIJG01002931.1:0-18051 GCA_002201625.1 Euglossa dilemma
CGTGTTCAGAGAAGCAAATTAGTATATATTTTAGGGAAGGGCTCCTTAATTTCACGTGTGAATTAGAATATCGATTGTCAAGCCGTTCGAGATCGTTACCACATTCTTTGTGAGACGATCGTCTAAGTCAATTGCTACACGTATGCTGTGACTCCGAGAGACAAACCAGGTACTCCGGGAGTAAATCTGCTGAATAGTATTGGCAGTGGTATTGGCAATGTGCTGAGTCCAACAGTTGTAGTGGGTTAGCTATTGGTAGAAAGTCAAACTTTATACCTAGAGCCTTACTTTCCGCGAACATAAGCAGCTCTATCGAGAGTATAAATACGTGGCCAAAGAAACAAATAACTGTATGTATTAGTGACGGGCCCCTTAATAGCATGTACGAGTATGAAGATCGAGGGCCGAACCGACCGAGGGCGTTACCACCATCTGTGAAAATCGAAAGACTAAGTCAGTAACTTCCCCTATCCTGCGATTCCGATACTCAAACCAGGTATTCGGGAAGTTCATCCGGTGAGGAGTATTGCCAATAGACACCGTAATTCTCGGTCTGAATAGTAATGTAATGCGTCAAACCGTTTGAGATCATTGCCAATTGCTATGAAGTCAAACACACTACCGATGGCCTTACCTTCGGAGAAGCTAACCCGCCATNCTGTGAGTCCGAAAGTGAAACGAGATTTTCCTGAAGTAAATGCACTGAAGAGTAATGGCAATGGACCCCTTAACTCACGGTATGAATAATAAAGTGCAGAGTGAAACCGCTCAAGACCATTACCAATTGGTTTAACGTCAAGCCCCCTTCCGAATACCTTATCTTCCGAGAAGATAACCCGCCGTATAGAGTGTAACTTCTTGTTCAGAGAAACACATTAGTATACAGCTTAGCGACAGGCACCATAATTTCGTGTATGACATAGAATATAAAGGATCAAAACGTTCCAGAACGTTACCACATTCTTTGAGAGTCGATTGGCAATGTCAATAACTTACGGTATCCTGGGATTCCGAGAGTCAATCCAGGTATGCCTGGAGTATGTCCGCTGAAGAGAATAGGCAATGCACACTTTATGTCACGATTTGAAAATTAAAGTATAGCGTCAAACCTTTTGAGAGCGTTACCAATTCGCATGAAGCGCAAACGTTTTACCGAAGGCCTTTCCTTCCAAGCACCAAACCCGCTATAGCGAGCGTCATACTTAGTGCTCACGGAAACAAATTGGTAGACATCATTGCAGACGGTCACCTTATTTTCATGTATGAAAAGAATGATAGGGAGTCAAGCCGTTCGAAATCGTTCCCACCTACTTTGGGCGTACAACGGCTAATTCAAAAGCTTCACCTATACTATTATTCTGATAGTCATATCAGGTTTTCCAATAGTCAGTCCGCTGAACTTCACCTTTCCTGATTACAGTAGAACATCAAACCGTTGTAGAAATTTACCTAGTCTCTTAAAATCCAAATACTCACCAAAGTACTTACCTTCCGAGAAGACCAACCCTCTGTAGGAGTTACCTTGTTCAGTGTTCATGGAAACATATATGTAGACATTTTAGATACGGGCACCTTAATTTCATGTGCGAATTAGATGATCCATGTTCAATCAAATCGAGATCGTTACAACTTTCGTTGTGACTCTGAAGGCTAAGTCAATAGCTTCTTCTATCCTGTGATTCAGAAGGACAAAGCAGGAATTCGGGGAGTAAATTTGCAGAACATTATTTTGCAACAGACACTTCAATTCACGGTTTGAATGATAAAGCACGCCGTCAGGCTGTTGAAAGACATTGCCTATTCGTGCAGGATAAAGCTTCTTACAGAATTACCCTCCGAAAAACTCACCAGCTGTAGCGAGAGTATAACACCGTGTTCAGTGGTACAAAGTAGTATACATTTTAGTGACCAGCACATTAACTTCAGCACTATAACTGCGTGGTCAGAGAAAGAAATTAGTACTTGTTTCAGCCACGGGAACGTTAACTTCATGTATGCATTAGAAGCTCGATAGTCAAACCGACCGAGAACGATACCACCCCCTTTGAAAGTCGAAAGGATAAGTCAATGGCTGCACCTATCCTGTGATTCTGACAGTCAAACAAGGTATTCCGTGTGCAAATCCGCAGAACATTATTGGCATTAGACACCCTAAGTCATGGTTTTACTATTAAAGCAGAGCGTCACTCGATTTGCGCACGTTACCAATTAGTATAAATTCAAACGCCTTACTGAAGACAATACCCTCGAAATATGTAATCCACACTATCGAGAGTATAACATCGTGTTCAGAGACGCAGACTAGCGTTCATTTTAGTCACGAGCATCTTTATTTCATGTATGAGTAAGAAGATCGCGTGTCATGCCGTTTCAGAGCTTTAACACCACCAAGAAGAATCGAATTGCGGTGTCAATAATTTCGCTTAACCTTGGGATTCCGGGAGTCAATTCTGGTACTCCAGGAGTAAATCCACTGACAGAATTGGCATTAGACAGCTCAAGGCACGGTATGGATATTGAAGTAGAGAGTCAAGCATTTGGAGAACATAACCAAACAGTAAAATGCCAACCATCTCGCCGGATACCACAGCCTCAGAGAACCTATACCGCTGTAGCCAGTGTCATGCTTTGTGCTAGCGGAATCAAATAATTAGGCATTATAGCACAAGCATACCTTATTTTCTTGTATGAACTGAAGAATCGAGTATCAAACACTTCGAGAGCAATGCCACCTTCATTGAGAGTCGAACAGCAAAGTCAATAGCCGAGAGTCATACCAGGTATGCGGGGAGTAAATCCTCCAAGGATTATTGGCTAGAGGCACCTTAATTCACGGTATATATATTAAGGTACTGAGTCAAGCCGCTGTTGAATGATACTTATTGGTATATAGTCAAACATTTTACCGAGGCCTTACCTTCCTAGGAACCATCCCGCTCTATAGAGAATATTACTAAGTATTCAGGAAAACAAATTAGTATACATCCTAGTGTAGCGCACCATAATTTCATGTATGACTTTGAAGAGCGACGGTCAAACCGCTCGAGAACGTCACCAGGTTCTACGAGTGTCAAACGGCTAAGACAATAACTTCACATATCCTTTGATTCCGAGAGTCATATCAAGAAATACGGGAACAAATCCGCTAAGGAATATTGCCAATTCACACCATAGTTCACGGTATGAATATTAATGGAGGGAGTAATACCGACGCAGGACATTACCAATTCGAATAATGTCATTGATGCTACCGAATATACTACCTTCCGAGAATCTGACCCGCAGTACCGATGGTCCTGTTTAATGTTTACGGATACAAATTTGTTGATATTTTAGCGGTCGGACACCACATATTTGTGTAAAAATATCGGCGTTGATAATCAAAGTGTTCGAGAACGTTACCACCTTCTTTGAGTTTCGGACGGCTTAGTTATTAGCTTCAAATACCCAGTGATTCCGAAGGTCGAACCAGATACTCCGGAACTAAATGCGCTGCATGGTATTGGCAGGAGACACCTTCGCTCACGGTTTGAATATTACAGTAGAGCGTAAAATCAGTTGTGAATGTTACCAATTTGTATCGAGTCTATCCTTTTACCGAACGCCTTACCTGCTGTAACATTAACCAGCTGTATCGGGAGTATGACTTCGTGGGTAAAGGATCAAATTATTATACATTTCAGTGACGGTCACCGTAATTTTATGTATGTATTAGAAGGTCGAGTATCAAACCGTTCGAGAACTTTTCTGCCTTTTTTGGGAGTCGAAAGGATAAGCCAATAGATTCAACTATCCTGTGATGCCTCGAGCCGAACCAGGTGTTCCGGGCGTAGGTACCCTGTGCAGTATTGACCTTATACACGCCATTGCACGGTATATTAAAGTTCTCAGTCAAACCGTTGAAGCACGTTACACATTGGTATATTGTCAAAATTTTAAACGAAGGCCTTACCCCCTGAGAAGCTACCCCGCTGTGTCGATAATGTTACTTCCTATTCAGAGAGCGAATTAGTTTAGAATTTAGTGACGGCGACCTTAATTCCATCCATGAATTTAAGGATCGAGGGTCAAACCTTTCGAGAACGTTAGCGCATTGTTTGAGAGTCGAACGAATATGTCAGTAGTTTCACCTATCCTGTGATCCCGAATGTCAAACCAGGTATTCCGGGAGCAAATGCGCTGAACATTATTGCCAATTGACCAATTAATTCACGGTTTGAATATTAAAGCATACCGTCATACCGTTGGAGATCGTTACAACCATCCGCGGGAGCCGAACGCCTATGTCTATGCTTTCGCCTATCTGGTTGAGGCCAAGCAAATATTACGAGAGTAAACCCGCTGAACTGTATTGGCAATAAGCACCACAAGTCAAGGTATGAATAATAAAGTGGTGCGTCAAACCGAATGAGAACGTCACCTATTGGATTGTATCGATCATTTTACCGAAAGACTTACCGTATGAGAACAAAACACGCTGTATCAGGATTATAACTTCGCGTTCAGGGAAACAAACTAGTATTCAATTCTGTGACAGGCACCTTAATATCTGGTTTGAATAAGAAGGTCGAGGGTCAAACCGTTGGAGAATGTTGCCATCCTTCTTAAGAAGGGCACAACTAAGTCAATAGCTTCACCTATTCTGCCACACATAGAGACATACCAGGTATTCCGAAATTATATCCCTTGAAAGGTATTGGCAATAGACACCTTAATCCACGGCATGATTATAAAGGTTGAAAGACAAACCGGCGGAGAACAATACTAATTGGTACAAAGTCATTCCTTTTACCGAATACTTGCCTACAGAGGACCTAACCCGCTGTAGGCAGTGTCTCGCTTAGTGGTCACGCAAACAAATTAGTAAATCTTTTAGGAGATGGACACCATAGTTACATGTAAGGGTAGCAAAGTCGAGGGTAAAACTGATCGGGAGCGTTACAACCATAGTTGGGAATCGATCGCCTTAGTAAATAGACGCACTTATTCTATGACTCCGGCAGAAATACTAGGTAGTTCAATCGTAATTCCGCAGAACAGTTTTGGCATTAGATACCGTAATTCACGGTTTTAATGTTAAAGTAGAGTGTCCCTCCATTTGAAAACGTTACCATCGGGCATGCAGTCAACGGGTATGCAGGCATACTGAAGTCCTTAACTCCCGAGCGACTAATCCACTGTATCGAGAGTATAACATCGCATTCCGAGGAACATGCTACTATACCTTATAGAGAGCTGCACCTTAATTTAATGTACGAATCAGAAGATAGAGGGTCAAGCCGTTCGAGAACGATGTCACCTACCTTCAGAACTGAACGGTTAAGTCGATAGATCCACCTATCCTGTGATTCAGGGAGTAAATCCAGTTATTCCGGCTGTAAATCCGCGTTACAGTGTGGCATTAGGTACTCTGTTTCACGTTATAGATATTAAAGTACGGAGTCAAACCGTTATACAACGGTACAAAGTGATGTAGGGTCTAACATTTCACTGAAGGGCATTCCTTCCGGGAAACTAGCCCGCTGTATCGAGAGTATAACTTCGTGTTCAGAGAAAGAAATAGGTATCCATTTTAGCCACGGGCACGTTAATATCATCTATGAAGTTTAAGATCGAATGTCAACGCCTTTGAGAACGTTACCCCATTCCTTTGGGATCGAACGTCTATGTCAGTGGCTTCAACTATGCTGTGATTCGGAAATTCAAATCAGGTACTCCGCCAGTAAATCCACTGTACAGTATTGGATTTAGACATCCTATCTCGCGGTATAAATATTAAAGTTCAGAGTCAATCTGTTGTCGAGCATTACGAATTGGTATAACGTCATACTCTGTTACCGAAGACCTTACCCTCCGGGTACAAAACCTGCCGTACCGACAGTATAGCTTCAGGTTCAGAGATACAAATAACTATATATTCTAGTGAGCGGTACCTTAATTTCATGTATGAATTACAAGATCCAGGATCAAACTTTTCGAGAACGTTACCATCCCCTCTGACAGTCGGACTGCTGAGTCAATAGCTTTATGCATCCTGTGACTCCGAGAGCCAAACCAGGTACTCCGGGAGTAATTGCGCTGAACCATTTGGTAGTATACATCTTAATTCTTGGTATGAATATGGAAGCAAACCGTCAAACCGTTGAAGAATGTTATCAATTGCTATACAGTCAATCGTTTTACAGAAAGGCTTACCGAGCGAGGAGCTAACCCGNCAGTACAGTGTTGGTGATAGTCACCTTAATTCACGGTTTGAATATTAGCTGAGTCCGTAAGACCGGTTGAGGACGTTACAAATTGGTATAAAGGCAATCTTTTTTCTGAATACCATACCATCTCTGAAAATATCCCAGTGTGTCGAGTGCAACTTCATATTCAGGGAAGCAAATTGGTGCACATTTTATTGACGGGCACCTTAACGTCATATATGTATTAAAATATCGATGGACAGCCCATTCGAGAACGTTACCAACCTCTTTGCGAGTCGAAGGCGGAGTCGAAAACTTCACCTACCTACTGATTTGGAGAGTCAAACCAGGATCACAATAGGAATCGTTCTACTACGTGTCGAGTCTGAATTCTAATGTTCATAACGAGAATTAGTATGCCCATTTCCATTACCGTTCAGCGGATTCACTCCACGAATACCTGGTTTAGCACTTTGAATCACATCACAGGTGTCGCTGTTGACTTCGCCGTTCCATTCTAAGAGAAGTTGGAATCGTTATGGAACGATTTGGCTCTAGATTATTCTATTCACAACTAAAAATAAGGTTCTCGTCTTCTACGATGTCTACTAATTTGTTCCGATTAACACTAAGACTGGCAATCGCTACAGCAGGATGGGTTATCGTAACGTTCTACAGCGGTTTGACTCTGGAGTTTAATATTTATACCGTGATATATGGTGTGCAATGCCAATTATGTACAGCGGATTTAACCCCCAAATACCTTGTTTGACTCTCGGAATCACATTGTCGGTGAAGCTATTGACTCCGAAAGAAGGTGCTAATGTTCTCGAAAGATTTGACCCTCCATATTCCAATTCATACAGGAAATTATGATGCCCATTACTAAAATGTATACAAATATCTTTCTTTCTGCACGAAGTTATACTCACGATACAGCTGGTTCGGCATCTCGGGAATTAAGCCTGACGGTGAGAAGCTTGTCATTATACAAATTGTTTACGTTATACATGATTTGACTGTTAACTTTGATATTTATACCGTGAACTAAGGTGCGCCTTGCCAATCCTCTTCGGTAGATTTACTCCCGGAATACCTGGTTTGAGTCTCGGCGTCATATGATGCGTGGAGCTATTGACTTACCTGTGGGGTTCTGAAGAAAGGTGGGAACAACATCGAACGGTTTGACTCCCGATCTGCTTATTCCTACATAATAATAACGTATCCGTCTGCTAAAAATTCCGCTAATTTGTTTCCGTCAGCAACGTGCAAGACGCTCCAAACAGCGAGTTAATATACTGCGCAGGGGTGGTATTTGGTAAAAAGAATGACTTTATATGAATTGGTTATTACCTCCGGCGATTTGTCGCTCTATTTTAATATTCAAACCATGAATTATGGATTCTAATGTCAATACTGTTGAGTGGATTTACTACCGGAATAATTGCTTTGGCTCTCGGAATCATAGTATAGGTGAAGCTAATGACCTAGGTGTTCGATTCCCATAGAAGGTGATAACGTTCTCGAACTCTCTGACACTTGACCTTCTGTTTCATACATGACATTAATATCCCCTTCACTAAAATGTATACTTGCTTGCGTGTACGAACACGAAGTAATACTCTTGATACAGCGGGATACGTTCCAGGAATGTAAGGTCTTCTGTAGCATGTTTGACATTATACTAATAGGTAACGTTGGACAACGGTTAGCCTGTGTAATTTTATATTTCAACTGTGAATTAATGTGTCCATTGCCAATGGCATACAGCGGATTGATTCCAGGAATACATGTTTTGACTATGAGAGTAACAGTATAGGTGAAGCTACTGACTTAGCTGTTCGACATAGAAGAAGGTAGTTACGTACTCGAACAGTTTGACCATCGATCTTCGGATTAACACATGGAATTGAGGGTGCTAGCCACTAAAATTCAAACTAACTTGATTCTCTGAACACGAAGCCACGCCGTCTATAGTGCTGGTTAGCTTCTAAGAAGGTAAGGCCTTCGGTAAAATGATTAAGTCTATACGAATATGTAAAGCTCTACAACGGTTTGATGATCTGCATTATTATTCAAACCGTGAAGTAAGCTGTCTATTGCCAATACTGTTCAGCGGATTAGTCCAGGAATACCTGGGTTGGCTCTCCGAATCCCTGGATAGGTGAAGCCATTGACATAGTCTTTCTACTATGAGGGAAGGGGACAACATTCTTGAGCGGTTTGACATTCGATCTTCAAATTCATACTTGTAATTAAGGAGCATGTCACCAAAATGTATACTAATTTCACCTCTGCACACGAAGATATATTCTTGATACAGCGGGTACGCTTCTCCGAAGTTATGGCCCTTCTATGATGTTTGACTCCATATCATTACGTAACCTCCTACAAAGATTTGACTCTGGACATTAATAATTATTCCATGAAATAGGGTGTACGATGCCAGTGCGGTATTGCGGCTTTACTTCCGGAATTCTTCATTTGACATCCGGAATCACAGGATTGGTGAAGCTATTGACCACGCCATTCGATTCCCAGAGAAGGTGCGAATGCTGTCGAACGGTTTGGCCCTCGATTTTTCCATGCGAATGTAAATATAGGGCTTCCGTCCGTTAAAACGTCTACTAACCTGCATCCGTGAACACTATGCTCCACATTCCGAGCAGCGGGTTAGGTTCTCGGGAGGTAAGGTAATTGGTAAGAAGGAAGACCTTATTAAAATTGCTAATGTTCTCCAACGGATAATCTATATAATCTATTAACCTTCATACCGCGAGATATGGTGCCTCTTGCTTAACTGTTCGTCGGATTGACACCCACAACATCTGGCTTGACTACCGACAGAATAGGTGAAGCTATTGACTCAGCCGTTCCTCTCGTAAGGAAGGTGGAATCGTTCTCGAAATGTTTGACTCCCGATTATGTTATTCATACATAAAGGTAAGGTTTCCGTCTGCTAAAATGTCTACTAATATGTTTCCGTGTGCACTAAGCATGATATTCGCTACATCGGGATAGGTTCTTGGATGGTATGCCATTCGGTATAACGTTCGACCTTATTCCAATTGGTATCGCACTCAAACAGTTTGACTTTCTACTTTAATATTCAAATCGTGAATTACGGTGCCCACTGCCAATAACTTTCAGCGGATATACTTCCAGGACAGCTGGTGTGACTCTCGGTATCGGAGGATGGGTGAAGCTATTGACTTTGCCGTTCGCCTCTCAGAAAGTGGCAACGTTGTCGAGAGGTTTTGGCGTCGATCTCCTAATTCGTACATTGAGTTACGGCGCTCGTGACTGAAATGAATACAAATTTCATTCTCTGAACACGTAGTTATACCTTCGACACGGCGAGTTTGCTCCTCCAAAGGTAATGCCATCGGCAAGGTGTTTGACTTTATCCCAATTGGCAATGCTCTCAAATGTTTGACGCTTTACATTTCTATGCAGACCGTGAAATAATGTGACTATTGCCAGTAATGTTCGGAGAATTTACTCCAGCAATACCAGATTTGTCTCTCCGAATAACTGCATATATGAAGCTACTGACTTAGCAGATCGTCTCTCACAGAAGATGGCAACGTTCTCGGATGGTTTGACCCTCGAACTTCCAATTCAGGCACGAAATTATGGTCGTCGTCAGTAAATGTATACTAGTCCGTGCCACTGATCACGGTGTTATACTCCCGATACAGTGGGTTAGTTTTTCGGAGGGTAGGCCATTCTGAATGGATTTTGATCCCACACGTATGGGTAATGTTCTACAACGGCTTGACGGCCAGCTTTAATATTCAAACCGTGAATTGTGGTGTCTCTGGCCAAGACTGTACAGCGCATTTATTCCCGGAATATCTGGTTTAATCTTGGGATCCACATGGTATGTGAAGCTATGGACATAGCCGTTTTTCTCTCACATAAGATGGCAACGTTCTCAGTTTGACACTCGATCTTCTAAATCGTGCATGAAACAAAGGTGCTCCTCACTTAGGTGTACATGAATTTGCTTCCCTGAACACGAAATTATACTCTCGATACAGCGGGTTAGCTTCCCGAAAGATAACGCCATCGTTAAAAATTTGACTCTAAACCAATACGTATTACTCTCCCACGATTTCACTCCCTACTTTAATACCCATACCCAGAATATCGGTATCTATTGCCAATACTGTACACAGATTTACTCCCGGAATACCTGGTTTGACTCTTGGAATCACGGAGCAGGAGAAGTTACTGACTTAGCCGATAGTCTCTCTCAGATGATGCTAAACTTCTCGAACGAATTGGCCGTCCACTTTTTCATTCAAGCCGTGAATTATGGCGTCCATTGTAAGTACTCTCCATCGCATTTACTCCAGCAATAGCTGGATTGACTTTCCGAATCACGAGATAGGTGAAACTTTTCACCTAGCCGTTTGACTTACAAAAGAGGTGGACACGTTCACGGACGATTTGAACCTTCATCTTTCAATTGATACATAACATTAAAGTGTCCGTCTTCTAAAGAGTCCACTAATCTGTTTCCTTGAACACTAAGCATGTCACATTGGGCAGCGGGGTATGTCCTCGGAGGCAAGGTATCCGATACAATGTGTGAACATATACCAGTAGGTACCGTTCCACGGTGTTTCGAATAGCTCTATTACTATTTAGACCGTAAATTAAGTGGTCTATTGCCAGTACTGTACTGCGGATTTTCTTCCGGGATATCTGGTTTGACTCTCCGAATCACTGGAGAGGTGAAGCTATTGACCTAGCAGTTCGAAGCTCAAAGAACGTGGTATCGCTCTCTAAAAATTTGACCATTGATCTTCTAATTTACACATGAAGTTTCGATCCCACTCACTAAAATGTTCACTAATATGATCCTCTGAACAAGAAGTTATACTCTGGGTACAGCGAGTTAGGTTCGCGGATGGTAAGGTCTGCGATAGAATGTTTGTCATAATACCAATCAGTAACGTTGGACAAGGGTTAGGCTGTGTACTTTTGTATTCCAACCGTGAATTGAGGTGTCCCTTGCCAATAGTGTACTGCTGATTGATTCCTGGTATACCTGGTTTGACTATCGGAATAAAGGCATAGGTGAACCTATTGAGTTAGTCGCTCGTCTGGCACAGATGGTGGCAACATATTCGAAAGGATTGACCCTCGATCTTCTAAGTCATGGATGAAATCGCGTGGCCCGTCACTGAAATGAATAACGAAGTTGTACTCTCGATGCAACGGGTTATGTCCTCCGAAGGGAAGGCATTTTGTAATCGCAATGAATTTATTCAAATTGGTAGCGTTCTGAAACAGTTTGACGACAAATTTTAATATTAAAACCATGAATTAAGGTGTCTATTGCCAATACCGTTCCGCCAATTTTCGCCCGGAATATCTAGTTTGACTCCCAGAATCGCGGGACAGGTATAGTTCTTCACTTAGCCGTTCGTCTCTCACAAAAGGTGGCAACGTTCTCGAGAGGTGTGACGCTCGATCTTCTAATTCGTACATTAAATTAAGGTACTCGTCACTGAAATGGTGATTAACTTCTTCCTGAGATCACAAAGTTATAATCTGGATACGGGCGGTTAGTTTTTCGTGGGATCAGGTCTTCGGTAAGACATTTGACTTTGTTGCATTTGGTAACAATCTACATCCGATTGACGATCGGCTTTAATATTCAAACCTTGTATTAAAGTGTCTTTTGCCAATACTGTACAGGGGATTTAGTAACGAATTACCTAATTTCACTCTCAGGATCACAGAATAGGTGAAGCTACTGTTGTAGCCGTTCGTCAATCGCAGATGGTAGCAATGTTCTCGATCGGCTTGACCCTCTCTCGTCTAATTCATATTTGAAAATATGGTGTGCTTCAGCTTTAATGACTACTCAATTGATTCCGTGAGCACTAAGCACGACACTGGCTACAGCTTGTTTGATTCCAGGTAGAGTATGTTTTCGGCAATAAGAATGACTCTATACCAATTGGCAATATTCTCTGACGATTTGACCCTCTACTTTAATATTCATAGCGTGAATTAAGGGGCATATTGCAAATACTGTACAGCGGATTGACGGTCGAAATATCTGGTTTGACCTATGGAAAGAAAGTTAGGTGAATCGATTGATTTAGCAATTGGAGTCTCGAAGAATGACGTAACGATCTCGCACCGTTTGTCTCTGGATGGATCGTCCTAATGATACATGAAACTAAGGTGTCCGTGTGCCAAAATAACTACTAATTTTTTCCGATGAACACTAAACTAGCCAATCACTACAGGGCTTCTCGGAAGGTAAGGTCGTCGGTAAACAGTTTGACTCTATGCCAATTTGTAATGTTCTACAACAGTTTGACTCTGCACTTTATTTATACCCGGAGGTATGGTGTCAAAATCCAATACTATAAAGCGGATCTACTACTGGAATACCTGGTATGACTTTCAGAATTATAGTACGGGGGTATATGTGCTGTATAGTATTCGCAATAGACACCTTAGTTCACGGCTTCAATATTAAAGCAGGCGGTCTTACCGTCGGAGAACGTTACCAATTGGTATAAAGTCATTCTACTTACCGAAAACCTAACTATCCGAGAGGCTACCCCACTGGATCGAGAGCAAAATTTCGTGTTCGGAGCAGCAAACTAGTATGCCTTTTCGTGTCGAGCAGCTTCGTTTCAAGTATGAATTGGATGATCGTGAGTCAGACCGTCCCAGAATGTTACGACCTTCTTGAAGAATCGCACACCTAAGTCAATAGCTTCATCTACCTTGTGAATCCGTGAGCCTAGGCAGAAGTTCCGGGAGTAAGGCCGCAAAATGCTATTGGCAAGAGACACATCATTCCGCGGTATGTATGGTGAAGTTGATCGTCAATTCCTCGGAGATCATTACCAACTTGTATAATGTCCTTTTTCCGAATACTTTTCCTTCCATGAACATAACCCGCTATATCGGGCGTATATCTTCGTATTCAGAGAAGCAAACCATTATACGTTTTAATGACGGGCACCTTATTTACAAATATGAATAAAGAAGTCATTGGTAAAGCCTTTCGAGAACGCTACCACCTTCTATAATTGTCGACCTGCTAAGTTAACAGCGCCACCTATCCTGTCACTCCAAGATTCAAACCAGTTTGCCCGCGTCTGAACCCGCTGCACAGTATTGGCAATATACACCTTAATTCACGGTTTGTATATTATTGTAAAGTATCGAACGGCTACAAAACAGTACCTATTCGTATAGAGTCAAATTTTTGCCGAAGGCCTTAGCATCCGAGGAGCTAACCGGCGGTAAAGAGGGTGAAACTTCGTGTTCACAGAAGCAAGTTAGTATAAATATTTTAGACAGGCACCATAATTTCGCATAACATTTAGAAGATAGAATGTCAGTCAGTTACAGAATGATACCAACTTCTTTGGTAGTCGATCGCATAAGTCAATAGCTTCACCTATTCCGTGGTTCCGTGAAACAAATCTGGTACCCGGGGTAAATCCGCTAAAGGGTATTGGCTATAGGCACCGTAATTCCGGGTATGAATATCAAAGTACTGAGTCAAGCCGTTGATGAAGGTTCCGCAATGGAATAGAGTCAAACATTTTACAGACGGTCGTCCATTCCGAGAAACTAACCCGCTGTATCGAGAGTATTGCATTGTGCCCAGAGAAGAAAATTGGTAAAGATTATAAATACGTGCTCCATAACTTGATGTTTGAATTATAACATCTATGGCCAAACTAACCCAGAAGGATACCACTGTCTTTGAGAGTCGAACAGCTAAGCCAGTAGCATCACGTATCCTGTGACTCTGAGAGTCAAACCAGGTATTCCGGGAGTCAATCTGCTGTGCAGTATTAGAATCATACACACTATTCAACCGTAAAAGTATTAATATCCCAAGTTAAGCCGTCGCAGAACGTTACGAATTTGATTAGAATATAATTTCTTGCCGAAGGTCTTGCCTTCCAGGAAGATATCGCGACATATATAGAGTATAACTTCGTGTTCCGCGAAGCAAAGTAGTATCTATTTTAGCGACAGACAAATTAATTTCCTGTATGAAGTAGAAGGTCGAGGGTCAAACTATTAGAGAACGTCTGCACATTCCTTCACAGCCGAACAGCTATGTCAATGGCTTCACCTATCCTGTGATACCGAGAACCGCTGTGAGTATATATCCAGTTGCTATAATTTCAGTCTTATTAACCTATACCATACATCCGAGAAATGAAGCCGCTGTAGCGATAGTTTTGCTTCACGTTCACAGGAACCAAGTGTAGACACTTTAGCAGACGTACACGATATTTTTACGTAGGAGTAGGAAAATCAAGTGTCCAAACGTCCGAAAACGTTACCACCATGTTTGTGCGTCGAACGGCTGAGTCAATTCGTTCACATTTCTTGCGATTCCGGCAGTCAAATCTGGCATCTCACGAACAAGTCCGCTGAGCCGTATTGACATTAGAGTCCATAATTCACGGTACGAATATTAAATTATAGAGCCAAACCGTTGGAGAACATTACCAAATGGTATAATGTCAATCTTTCTACCGGATACCCTATCTTGCAGGATCCTAATCCGCTGCAGCGAGTGTCATGCTTAGTGCTCGCGGAAACAAATTAGTGGACACTATAGCAGAAGCAACATTATTTTCATGTACGAACAGAATAATCGAGAGTCAAACACTTCGAGAACGATTCCACCTTCTTTGAGAGTCGAACAGCTAAGACAATGTCGAGCCAGGTATTCCGGGAGTCAATCAGCAGTAAACTATTGGCAATGGACACCTTAATACACGGAATGGGTATTAAGGTACAGAGACAAGCCATTTGTGAACGTTACCAATTGGTATAACGTCATACACCTCATTGCATGTCTTACCTTCCGAGAACATAAGCCGCAGTATCGTGGGTATATCTTCGTGTCCAGAGAAAGAAGATAGTACACATTTTACTGACGGGCACCGTAATTTCATTTACAAATTATAAGATCGGTTGTCAAACGGATCGAAGACGTGTCCACATTCTTTGAGGGTCGATCGGCTAAGTCAACAGCTTCGCCTTTAGATGTGACTCCGAGAGTCATGCCTGGTACTCCAGGAGTAAATGCGCTGAACAGTATTGGCGATAGAAATACTAATTCATCGCATGAATATTAAAGTATAGAGTCAAACCGTTTGAGAACTTTACCAATTAGTATAATACAATTTACAGCATGGCTTATATTCCGAAGACATGACCCATTTCACCGAGAGTATAACATCGTGCTTGGTGCAACATATTACAATACATTTTAATAACGGACACCGTAAATTCATGCATGAGTTAGAAGATTGCAGGTGAAACAATCCGAGAACGTTACCACCTTCTGTGTGAGACGAACGGCTATGCCAATAGCTTCACATGTGCCGTGACCGCGAGAGTCTAACCAGGTATTCCTGGAGAAAATCCGCTCAAATGAATTGGCCTTACTTGACGGTTTGAGATACATTAATTTACATCTTACTGATGGTCACATTAATTTCATGTATGAATCAGAATATCGAGAGTCAAACCGATCCAGAACGTTACCACCTTCTTTGAGAATCGCAAAGGTATGTCAATAGTTTGACCTATGCTATTATTGCGAGAGACAAACCTGATTTTCCGAGATTAAATACGCTGTACAGTATAAGCAATAGACACCTGAGTTCTTGGCTTGTGTATTAACATTATTCCCACCGACAATACTCGTGTACCCATTCCTACCGCGGCCGGTCAAATGGGCGGTCTTTCGCAACTTATATTTTTCAATATTGAATGCAGACCAATAGCCAGTTTACCAGTATGAAAATATATTTTCTATTATTCAAGATTACATAATCTTCATTTTATTCTTTTTCGTTGCATTTTTCCAAATGGGCTTCTCAACAGTACATTTTCCGCATGCGTACTTTTTACATTTTAGACAGATTTTGTACGCCTTATTATGTTTACAATTCCTTATCTGACATGTCTTCCGTTCACGGGAACCTGTATTTGTACTTGCCATGGGTTTTGGTTGATTTTCATTGCCTAGCTCTTATTGGTATTCGATGGCAAGTTCTTCTGCCAATTGGAATAGAAATTCCTGTCTTGTAATTTCTCCTCCCGTAGTTTCGTTATATAACACCCATGCACTTATCGCGGCTTAATCCACGATATTCAAAAATACTTGCAAAGGCCATATCAGAGATTTAGATTTTACCGAATAATTTCTAGACATTTGATCGGTCACATCTACGCCAAATTTGGTGCTATTGTGCAATTGAATTGTCTCCAGTGATCGGGTGTCATATTCCTCAACTTGTACGGAGTTGTGCATTGAACTGAGAATTTGATCTTTCTTTCTTGCTTTGGCTTTGTAAATTGTCAACATACAATTATTTCAGCGATAGAGTTTGATTAAGAAAAGTGTCATGTCATCGTTTTTCAGTTTTTCCAGTCCTGGTTGCTCTTTTCTATTCGCTCTAATCGTCGCAGCAATCGTTGTTTTTTATACTAAAAGTTTTGTTGATAAAGGTTGGCTTGTAAAAAAGTTGTCTGTGGTTATATTCTTTCCATATCCTACATACGGTTCAGCTAATTTCATAGTGACAAACACTCCAAGAAGAACAGAGGTTTCTCTACTTTCATCTTTTCCCGAATATGGAAAGCCGTTTATTATATATTTGCTACGTACATCGGATACTGACCAAAATTTTAGACCAAATTTGTCCGGTATATTCGGCATGTATTGAGTGAATCTACACCTTGCTTTCGTTGGAAACAATTATTCGTCAATAGTAATATATGGACCTGGTTCATAACAATTTTGACTGTTGTCAATAAACTTGTACCAAACATCGGAAATCATAGCGAATTTATCGGTTTGTAACCGTTGGTTTCGTTGATTTCTCTCGTGAAATCGAATAAATCTCATAATCTCCGTAAACTCATGTCTATTCATAGTATCTGAGAAAAAAGGAGAGCCCCACTTTCTATTCCATAGAAGTGATATATCTATATCCTTAGCCTCATGTGGGTCCCGTGCATACATAATTGCAAAAAATGCATACGACTTCGCAGTATCCTGTCCCTATTTGTATCCCAACACTTTAAATGCCTCTGCCTCTGAGCACTTTCTTATATGTTTGATTATATTCTTATGAATTATCACAGCAATTGCCGATCTAACTATGCCTTTCATAGTATTACGTTTACTGTACCCAGTCGGGCCTTATGTTTTCCTAAAAATATGACCAGCTGCTCATCCAGGATTAGACCCAATTCTTACTTCCTGCCAAACAGTTCCGACCATCGCAATGTCGCTTGCCTCCTCCTCAATCTCACTATCGGAACAAACTAAAAATGACCTTCTCTTTCGCCGTCTACGTACGTTAGAAATATTTCCTTCGTCCTCATCCGTCTTCGACTTGGTTTCAAATGGATCATAATTTTCCGTATTGTCATTTTCCATATCTTGAATTTCCTGATCATCATCAGAACATTCTGCATCGATATCATTTGTTCTCTCTTATAATACATTCGCACTCCACAAACATCTTGATATTCTGGGGTAAATATTTAACGGAGAAAATAAAAAGTAAAATATGAAAATGTATACCAAAGTAGATAAAAAAATGAATAAAGGATAAAATGAGAAACTTACTGCGACGTATTATTAGTCTTGTTCACTACAGTGAAAATTGCACTTATGACACGTAATACGATATAAAGTATTACAAAATAATAATAAAAAACTGCCAAGTATGCTCTTTGTGACTTTCACGTTTCGATGCACTCTGTTCGTGTCGCAAGACTATACTGATTTGAATTCGTTAGAAGACGTCTACACATTTCCTTCAGTTAT
>NIJG01002942.1:0-11976 GCA_002201625.1 Euglossa dilemma
TTGGCGATGACATTACGCTCCGAAAACCAAACCCGCTGCAGCCAGTGTCTTGCTTAGTGCTCTCAGAAACAAATTAGTAGATATATTAGTAGACGGAGACCTTATTTTCACGTATGCATAAGAAGATCGGTAGTTAATCCGCTGGAGAGCGTTACCACCTTTCGTGTCAGTCGCCCAGCTATGTCAATAGCTTCACCTATCCTGCCATACCGAGAGACAAACCAGGTTTTCCGTGAGTAAATGCGCTGGAGAGTATTGGCAATTAGATGCCTCAGTTCTAGGTTTGGATATTGAAGTGCAGAGTTTAACCTTTGTAGGACGTTTCCTATTGGTGTAATGTCAAACGAATTACCGAAGACCTTACCATCCGAGAAAATAACTAGCTGTATCAAGAGTGTAACTTCGTGTACATCATAGGCGTCCAACTGCCAATACTGTTTAGCGGATTTACTTCCGGAACACCTGGTGTGACTCGCGGAACCACAGGATAGGTGAGACTGTTGACTTAGCCGTTCGTCTCCCAAGGAATGTGGTTACGTTCTAGAACGGANCTCTATTGGCAATAGACAGCTTAATTCACGGTTTGAATATTGAAGCAGAGCGCCCAGCCGTTGTAGAAAAATGCTCATATGTGCAGGGACAGGCTCCATACAGAATGACTTTCACGCCGAAAAACTAACTCGCTGTATCGGGATTATCACACCATGATGTTAGGAACGAACTAGTATACCTCTTTGTGCCTAGATCGTACATTGCATACATGAATTTGAATATCGAGGGCCATTCCGTTCGAGAACGTTACGGCCTTCTTTGAGGGACGTACGGCAGATTCAATAGCTTCACCTATCCTGTGGANAATCTACTGAACTCTATTGGCAATAGACACCTTAATTCACGGTTTGAATATTGAAGCAGAGCGCCCAGCCGATGTAGAAAAATGCTCATATGTGCAGGGACAAGCTCCATACAGAATGACTTTCACGCCGAAAAACTAACTCGCTGTATCGGGATTATCACACCATGATGTTAGGTACGAACTAGTATACCTCTTTGTGCCTAGATCGTACATTGCATGCATGAATTTGAATATCGAGGGCCATTCCGTTCGAGAACGTTACGGCCTTCTTATGAGGGACGTACGGCAAATTCAATAGCTTCACCTATCCTGTGGATCCGAGAGTTACATTAGGTATATCAGGAGATAATCCGCTGTATACTATTGGCATTAGGCAACATAATTCACAGCTTGAATGTTAAAGTAGTGTGTCAATAATTTTGTTATCGTTAACAATTGATATACGTCAAACGTCTTGCTGAAGACCATACCCACCGAAAGGCAAACCCCCTGTATTGGGAGTATAACGTCATGCTCAGAGGTACAAATTAATATACATATTAGTGACTGGCATCTTAATTTCATGATTAAATTATAAGATCGAACGTAAAGCTGTTCGATAACGTTTCCACCTTAGTGGAGAATCGAACGCCTCATTTGTTAGATTCACCTGTCCTATGATTCCGGAAGTTGAGTCAGACATTCCGGGCGAAAATCCGCAGCACAGTATTGGCATTAGACACCTTAAGTCGCTATTTTAGTATTAAAGTAGAGCGTCACTCAAATTGAGAACGATACCAATTGCCAAAAGCCAAACACTTTACTGAAGACCTTACGCCCCGAACGTCTAATCCTCTGCATCGACAGTATAACATCGTTCCCAGAGCAACATATTGCTGTACATTAGAGATAAGTGCACCTTAATTTAATGTGTCAATTGAAAGATAGGTAGTCAAGCTGTTCTAGAACGATACCACCATCTTTGGGTGTCAGATGTCTATGTCAATGGCTTCACCTATCCTATGAGTCCGAGAGTTAAACCAGTTTTTCCGGGAGTAAATGCCCTGTGCAATATTGGCAATAGTCACCTATATTCTCGGTTTGAATATTAAAGTAGGACGACAATCCCTTTATGAAAGCAAGTATATGGTATAAAGTCAAACGTTGTATTGAAGACCCTGCCTTCCAAATGCATATCCCGCTGCACCGAGAGCATATCATCGTGTTCAAGGGAACAAATTAGCATACATTTTAGTGACGGGCACCATACTTTCATGCATGAATAAGAAGACCGAGTGTCAAACCTCTCGACATCGTTTCCACCTTCTTTGAGAGTCAAACCGCTAAGTCAATAGCTTCACGTATCCTTATATTCCTATGGTTGAACGATGTGTTCCGAAAGTCAATCCGCTATAGACTATTGGCGATGGACACCATAATTCACGGTTTGAATATTAAAGTGGAGCGTGAAACCGTTTGAGAAGGTTTACAGTTGGTAAAAAGTCAAACGTTTTATCAATTACCATACCTACCGAGAACCCATCCCGCTCCAGCGAGTGTGTCGCTTAGTGTAATCGGAAACAAACTAGTAGAAATTTTAGCAGACGGACGCCTCACTCTCATGTATGAATTGAAAAATTGGCAGTGAAACCGTTCGAGAACGTTACCACCTTCTTTGAGAGTCGAACATCTAAGTCAATAGCTGCACATATTCTGTGATTCCGAAAAGTAAATCAGGTTCNTAAAATGCATCCTGCTTTGCTTCTCTGGGCACGAAGATAAACTCTCGATACAGCGGGATAAGTTCTCTGGATGTGCGGCCTTCGGTAAATAGATCGAAGCCCTACCAATGTGTACCACTCTACAGCGGCTTGAATCTGTACTTTATTATTCAAACCGTGAATTAATATGTTTATTGCAAATGCTTTTGAGACGATTTGCTCCCAGAGTATCTGGTTTGACTCTCCGAATCACAGGAAAGGTGAAGCTATTGACTTGGCCGTTCGATTCTCAAAGGAGGTGGAAGTGTCCTCGAATGACTTGACTCTGGACCTTCTAATTCATACATGATGGTAAGGTGCCCGTCACTAAAATATATAGAATTTTGTTTCCCTGAACACGAAGTTATGTTGTCGATACGGTGGGCCAGTCTCTCGGAACGTAAGGTCTTCTGTAAAAAGCATGACTTTATACCAACTGCAAACGTTCTCAACGATCTGTTGTACTACATTAATATTCAACCCGAGTTGTAAGGAGTCCATTGAAAATAGTGTACAGCGAATTGAGTCATGGAATAACTGTTCTGTCCCTCGAAATCACAGGAGAATTGAAACTACTGGCTTAGCTGTTCGACACCTGAATTNCTTATACGGTCGACTCTCTAACAAGGTGGTAACGTTCCCGATCGGTTAGACCCTGGATCTTCTAATTCATAGATGAAACTACGGTGGCCGTCACTAAAATGTAAACTAATTTGCATCTCTGAACACGAAATCATACTCGCGATACAGCGGGTTANCGTCGCTGAATTGAATTCACTAACTTCTTTCTCTTAGCACGATGTTATTCTCTCCATATGGCGGGTTAGCTTCTCCGAAGGTTGGGCCGTCGGTAAAATGTTTGACTCTATACCAATAGGTATCGTTCTTCATAAGTTTATCATTCCGCTTTAATATTCAGATCTTGAGTTATGTTGCCTATTGTCAATAGTGTTCAGCGGACTTACACACAGAATACCCAGTTTGACTTTCGGGATAACAGGATACATGAAACTACTGCCTTATACGGTCGACTCTCTAACAAGGTGGTAACGTTCCCGATCGGTTAGACCCTGGATCTTCTAATTCATAGATGAAACTACGGTGGCCGTCACTAAAATGTAAACTAATTTGCATCTCTGAACACGAAATCATACTCGCGATACAGCGGGTTAGTTTCTGGGCGGGTAAGGTCTTCGCTATAGTGTTTGTTTTTATACCAATACGTAACGTTCTCAGACATTCTCACGCCCTACATTAATATTCACACCATGGATTAAGGTGTCCATTGTCAATACAGTTCAGCGTATTTACTCCAGCAATACGTAGTTTGACACTCGGAATTACAGGATGGGTGTCGTTACTGACTTAACCGTGCGGCCCACAAGAAATGTGCACACGTTCTCCAACGGTTTGACTTTCGATCATATAATTCATGAAATGCAAATGCCCGCCACAAAAGTGTGTACTAATTTGGTTCTCTGAACACGAAGATAAGGCCTTCGATAAAGTGTTCGACTCTATAACTGAGCGTAACGCTCTTCCACGGTTTGACTCCCTGTATTATTATACACGCCGCGAATTGAGATGTCCATTGCCAATATTATTCAGCGGATTTTCTCCCGGTTTTACTTTCGGAATCACAGGGTACGTGAAGCCATTCGGCACTCATACAAGGTGTTATCGGTCACGAACGCTTTGACCCTCGCTTTTCTAATTCATACATGAAATTAAGGTGCACGTCACGAAAACGTATATCAATTTACTCCAAAACTCCAAAAACTGTTCACCGAATTTACTCCCGGAATACATGGTTAGACTCTTTTAATCACGGAATAGATGAAGCTGTTAAATTAGCCGTTCGAATGTTAAAGATGGTGGCAACGTTCTCGAAAGGTTTGACCCTCGCTCTTCTAATTCATACATGAAATTAAGGTGCTCGTCAAGAAAACGTATATCAATTTGTTCCGCTGATCACAATGTTATACTCTCGATATTGCGGGTTAGTCTTTCGGTGTGAAAGGTTTTCAGTAAGACATTTGGCTTCATAGGAATTGGTAACGATCTCATTCATATTGATGCCCTACTTTAACATTAAAATTTTGAAACAAGGTTTCTAGTGCCAATACTGTTCAGAGTATTACTCCCAGAATACATCGCTTGACTTTCGTTATCACAGAATGGGTGAAGCTATTATCTCAGATGTACGACTCTTAAAGAAGTTGGGATTATTCTCGAACGGTTTGTCTCTCGTTTTATTTATTGAAGGCGAAAATAATGTGTACATCTCCTAAAATATCTTCTAATTTCTTTCGCTGGGCACTCGGCAAGACACTTGCTACAGCGGGTTTGGTTTTCGGAGGGTGAAGTACCCGGTCAAATGTTTCACTTTACACCTATAGGTAATGTTTTTCATAGGAATGACTCAATTTTAATATTCACACAGTGAATTTTGGCATGTATTGCTAATTCTGTACAATGGATTTACTTCCGAAATACCTGGTTCGTCTCTCGGAATCACAGGAGAGGTGAAGATATTTTCTTTGCCTCTTGATTCCAAAATGGTGTTAACGGTCACGAACAGATTGACCCTAGATCTTCTAAATCATACCAGAATTGAAGGCGCTCCTCACTAAAACGTACACTAGTTTGCTTCCCCGAATACGAAGATATACCCTCGATACAGCGAGATACCTTCTCGGATGGTATGGTCTTCGGAAAATTGTTTGGCTCTATACTAATACGTAACGATCTACAGAGGTATGACGGTGTGCTATAATATTTCTACTGTGAGATATGGTGCCTAGTGCCAATATTGTTCACCAGATTTGCTCCCGGAATCCCTCATTTGACACCAGGAATCATGGGGTAGGAGTAGCTGTTGACATAGCCGTTTCATTCTCAGAGGAGGTAACGTTTTCGAACGGTTTGACGCTCGAACTTCTAGTTCAATACATGAAATTCGGGTGCCCGTCACTAAAATACCTACCGATTCGCATCGCGGAAAACGAAGTAATATCCTCGATATAGCGGGTTCGATTCTCGAAAGGTAAGGCCTTCGGTAAAAAGGATGTCTTCATAGCGATATGTAACGTTCTGCATCAGTTTGACACTGAACTTTAATACTCGTACAGTGAAGGAAGGTGTTTTTTGCAAAATCCTGTTCACCGCATTTACTCCTGGAACACCTGGATGGAATTTCGAAATCACAGCATAGGTGATGCTACTGACGTAGTTTTGCGACTCTTAAGGATGGTGGCGCCGGTCTCGAGAGGCCTGACTCTCGATTTTGATATTCATCTATGGAAATAAGGTGTGCGTCTGCAAAAGTGTCTACTAATTTTTTCCGAGTACATTAAGCAAGGCACTCCGTTCACCGGGCTAGGCTTCTCGGAAGTTAAGGCCTTCAGTAAAAAGTTTGACTCTGTACGAATAGGTAACGATCAACATAGGTGGGGCGCTCTACTTAAACATTCAAACCTTGAATTAAGGTGTCGATTGCCAATGCCTGCCATGGGATTTACTCCCGAAACAGCTGATGACTTTCGGAATCACAAGATAGATGAAGTTATTGATTTTGCCGTCCGACTGTCAATGAATGTGGTACCATTCTCCATCGGTTTGACTCTAGATCTTCTAATTTATACATGAGATTAAGATGCATGTATATTTAAATGAATAGCAATTCCTACTTCTGGTCAGTATGTCTCTCGATACAGCGTGATAGTTCAGCGGAGGGTAAGGTTTTCGGTAGAACGTTTGACATAAATCCAATTGGAAACGCTCTCAAACGGTTTGCCGCTCTACTTTCATTCTCGTACCGTGAATTAAGGAGCCTGTTGACAACACTGTTTAGCGGATTTATTCTCGGAATACCAGCATTGACTCTCGGAATCACAGGAGAGGTGAAGCTACTGACATGACCATTCGTATCTCACAGTCGGTTGTAACGTTCCTGTACTGTTTGACCCTCGATTTGCTAATTCATACATGAAATTATGGAGCCCGTCAGAAAATTTTTTACTAGTTAGCTTCTCTGGACACGAAGTAATACTCGCGATACAGACGGTTAGTATGGCGGAGGGCACGGCGATCGGTATAAAGTTTGAGTCAATATGAGTAGGTAAAGCTCTACAACCGTTTGACTCTATACCATAATATTAATACGGTGAAATATGCTGTCCATTGCCAATACTACTCAGCGGATTACTCCCGGAATGCCTGGTATGACTCTCGGATGTATAGAATAGGTGAAGCTATTGACTTAGCCTTTCGTCCCTCACAGAAGTTTGGAGCTTTCCCGAACAGATCGACTCGGGATTTTCTAAATGTAACATGATGATAAGGTGCACGTCACTGAAATGAAGACCAATTTCCTTTTCTGAATACGAAGTTGTACTCTCGATACAGCGGGATAGATTTTCGGCTGGTAAGGTCTTCTGTAAAACGATTGACTATAGAGGAATTCGTAATGTTCTACAACGGTTTGACGGTCTGCATTAATATTCGAACAGTGAGTTGAAGTGTCCATTGCCAGTGATGTACAGCGTATTTACTCCCGAAATATCTGGTTTGACTTTAGGTATCACAGGATATGTGAAGCTATTTACTTAGCCGTTCGGTTCTTAGAGATGATGGTAACGTTCTCGAACCGTTAGACCCTCGACCTTCTGATTCATACATGAAATGAAGGTACCCGTCACTGAAATGGTGGCAAATTTCTTTCTCAGATCGCGAAGTTATATTCCCTTTACAGCGGGTTAGGTTCTCGAAAGGTAAGGTCTTCGGCAGAAAATTTGACTCTATACCAAAAGGTAATATTGTCAAATAGTTTGACTCTCCATTTTTATATTCGTGCCGTGAATATAAAAATTCACTATTGTCACTATTGTTCAGGGGACTCCCGGAATACCTGGTTTGAATCACAGCACCGCAGGATAGGTGATGCTATTGACTTAGCTGTGCATCTCTCGGAAGAGTTGGTAACATTCACGAACGGTTTGACGCACGACCTTCTTGTTGGTGCGCGCAATTAAGGTGCGTGTCACTATAATACATAATACTTTGATTCTCTGAACTCGAAGTTATACTCTTGATACTGCCGGTTATGTTCTCGGAAGGTAGGGCCTGCGATATGTAGTTTTACTCTATACCAATAGGCAACGTTCTCCCTCGGTTTGACGCTCGATCTTCTTATTCATACATCAAACTAAGGTAGTGATACTCTCGATACTGCGGGTCAGGTTCTCAGAGTGTAAAGTCTTCGGTAAACAGTATGACGTTATACCAATTCGTAACGTTATGAAATGGATCGACGGTCTACATTAATATTCAAACTGTGGATTCGGGTTTCTATTGCCAATATGCAACAACGGATTTATTCCCGATATACCTGGATTGACTCTAGGAATCACAGGATAGATGAAGCTATTGACTTAGCTGTGATACCCTCGAAGAAGGTCATAACGTTCTGGAACGGTTTGCCTCCCAATCAACTAATTCAAACATGGAATTACGAAGCCGCCACTAAAATTTTACTCATTTCCTTCTCTCAAATCAAGTTACACTCTTGATACAGCGGGATATTTTCTCTGAAGGTAAAGCCTTCCGTTAAAAGTTTGACAAAATAACAAATGGTAATATTCTCCGACGGTTTGATTCTCTTCTTCAATATTCATACCGTGAGATAATGTATCTATTGTCAATGCTTTTCAGCGGATTATCTACTGGAATACCGGCTTTGACACTCGAAGTCACAGAATAGGTGAGGCTACTAACGTAGCCGTTCAAATCCCAAAGAAGGTGGTCACGTTCAACCAACGCTTTAACATCGATGTTCCATTTCATACGTGAAATTAAGGCGCCCGTCACTAAAACGTATGCTAATGTGTTTTACTGAACACGATGATAAAAACTCCACATGGCGGGTTAGCTTCTCGTATGGTAAGGTTTTCAGTATAATGTTTTCCTCTATACCAATGAGCAGCGTTCTACAACGTGCTGACGCTCGACCTTTATATTCAAACCGTTAATTAAGGTTTCTGTTGTCAACATAATTCAGCGGATTTACACTTGGAATGCTTGGTTTGACTCTCGGAATCACAGGATAGGTGAAGCTATATATTTAGCAGTTCGACTCTCAAAGAAGGTGGTGACGTTCTCAAAAGGTTTGACCCCCGATCTTGTAATTCATATACGAAATTAAGGTGCTCGTCGCAGATGAGAATACTAATTTCGTTCTCTGAGAACCATGTTATACTCTCAATGTCGCGGGTTAGCTTCTTGGAAGGTAAGGCCTTCCGTAAAAAGTTTGAGTCTATACCGGGACGGAGCGTTCTACAACGGTTTGAATATGTACATTAATACTTATACCTTGATATAGGGCGCCTAGTGCCAAAACTGTCCAGCGGACTTACTCTAAAAAATCCTGGTTTGACTCTCGGAATCACAGGATAGGTGAAGCAATTGACATCGGCATTCGACACTGAGAGAAGGTGGTAACGTTCTCGAATCGTTTGACCATCGATATCCTAATTCTTCCATGAAATTAAGGTGCCGACACTGAAAATAATTCTAACTTCTTTCCCTGAACACGAAGTTATGCCCTTGTAACAGCGGGTTATTGTTTCAAACGGTAAGGTCTTCGACAGAACGTTTGACTTTATAGCAATTGGTAACGTTCTGCATTGGTTTGACTCTGCACATTAATATTTTTACCTGGAGATAGGGTGTCTAATGCCAATAATGTACAGCGGATTTTCTCCCGGAATACCTGCTTTGCCCTTCGTAACCAAAGGATGGGAGAATCTATAATCTTAACCGCCCGACACTCAATAATGGTGGTTACATTTTCGCACTGTTTCACACTCGATCTTCTAATTCACACATGCGTTTAAGGTGCCGCCACTAAAATGTATTCGAATGTGTTTCTCTAAATACGGAGTTATACTCTCCATGCATCAGCTTATGTTTTCGGAAGGTAGGGCCGTCGGTAAAATGAGTGACTCTATTCCATTTGGTAACGATCTCCTACAGTTTATCTTTCTGATTTAATGTTCAAACCGTGGTTTATCGTGTCAATTGCCTATAGGTTTCAGCAGATTTTATCCCGAAATGATTGATTTGACTCACGGAATTAAGGGATGTATGAAGCTATTGTCTTAGGTGTCCGAATCTCAAAGAAAGTGGTTCCTTTCTCGAAATGTTTGACCCCTTCATATTCATAATGAAATTATGGTCCGCGTCACTGGCATGAAGACAAATTTCTTTCTCTGAACACGAAGTTACACTTTCGATGAAGTGGGTGAGATTCACGGAAGGTACGGACTTTGGTAATACGTATGACTTTATAGCAAGAAATAACGTTCTCAATCTGTTTGACGCTCAATTTTAATATTCAAACCGTGAATTAAGGTATCTATTGCAAATAATCTTCAGCGGATTTGCTCTTGGATCACATGGTTTAGCTCTCGGGTCCGCAGGATACGTGAAACTATTGACTTACCCGTTCGACACTCAAAGAGGTTGGTATCGTCCAGGAAATGTTTGACCCTCAATCGCCTAATTCGTACATGCAGTTAAGGTGCCCGTCACTGAAATTAATTGTAGTTTCTTTCTCTGAACACGAACTTGTACTCTCGATACTGCGGGATAGATTCACTGTAGGTAAGACATTCGGTAAATAGTTTGACTCTATACCAATTGGTAATGTTATTTGACGGAGTAACCTTCTACTTTAATACTCTTTCCGCGATATAAGGTGACTATTGTCAATACTGCCTAGCGAATTAACTCCAGGAATACCCGATGTGGATATTGGAAACACAGGAAAGATGAATCTATTGGCACATCTGTACGACTCCGAACGAAATTGGGAACGATAACGTGTGAATTGACACTCGATCTTATAATTTACATATGAAAATAAGGTATGCATCTGCTATAATGTATATTAGCTTCTCTCCGCGATAACTAAGCATAACACTGGCTACCGCGGATTAGGATCTAGGATGGTGATGTGCTCGTTAAAAAGAATGTCTCTATAGCAAGTTGTAATGCTCTCCGATCGATTGATGTTCTACTTTAGTATTCATACCGTGAATAAAGATGTCCATTACCAATACTCTATAGCGGATTCACTACCGGAATACCTGATTTGGCTGTCAGAATCGCCAGAGAGTTGAAGCTATTGACATAACTGATCGACTTCCAAAAAAGTTGGTATTGTTATCTATGGATTAGACTCTCGATTTTGATATTTATACATGAAATTGTTGTGCCCTTCTCCTAGCATGTCTACTAACTAGTTTCGTGAACATTAGTCAAAACACTCGCTACAGCCAGATAGGTTGTCGGAAGGTAAGGTATTCGGTAAAATGAATGGCCTTATAGGAGTATGTAACGGTCTGCAACGGTCTCACGATATGCGTTACGAATCAAACCGTGTATTATCGTGTCCATTGCGAGTACTGTGCAGCGGATTTACTCCCGAAATACATGGCTTTGCTCTCCGAATCACAGGTTAGGTGAAGCTATTGACTTAGCACATCGATCCTCAAAGAAGGTGGTATCATTCTCGAACAGTATGACATTCGATCGTAAAATTTATACACGAAATTAGGCTGTCCATCCCTAAAATGTATATTAACTTGCCTGTCTGAACACGACGTTATACTCTAGACGCAGCGGGTTAGGTTCATGGAAGGTAAGGTATTCGGTAAAAGGAATTACTTTACACAAATTGGTAATGTTCTGCAACGGTCTGAATCCTTACGTTAATGTTCAAACCGTGAATTTAGGAGTCTATTGCCAATAGCGTTAAGCGGATTAACTCCCGGTGTACCTGCTTTGCCCTTCGGAATCACAGGATAGGTGAAGATATTGCCTCAGCTTTGCGACTCTCAATGAAGGTGGTAACGTTGTACAATGATGAAACACTCGATCGTCTTATTCATATATGAAATTAAGTTGCCCCTGTCAAAGTTGGGTAAAAATTTGCTTCTCCGAACACGGAGTTAACCTTTCGATACAGCGGATTTGTTTCTCGGTAGGTAAGTCCATCGGTAAAAAGCTTGGCACTATACCAATGAGTAACGTTATACAGAGCTGAGGTTGATTACCTTATTATTCATAAGGTAAATTAAGGTGTATATTTCCAATACTATACATCTGATTTAGTACTGGAATACCTGGAGTGACTCTCGGAATCACAGGATAGTTGAAGCTTCAGACTCACCTGTGCGCCACTAAAAAATGGTGGACACGTTGTCGAACGGTTTGAATATCGATCTAGAAATTCATGGATAAAATTAAGGTCGGCGTCTCAGAAATGTATACTAATGTGTTTCTCTGAACGCGAAGCTATACTATACATACAGCGGGTTA
>NIJG01002944.1:7860-20321 GCA_002201625.1 Euglossa dilemma
ACGAATTAGAATGTCGATGGTCAAACCGTTCCAGAACTATACCACCTAGTTGGAGAGACGAACGTATAAGTCAATAGCTCCACATATTGTGCGATTAGGAGAGAAAAACCTGGTACTCCGTGAGAAAGTGCGATGAACAGTATTGGCAATGAGCACCATAATTCACAGTTTGAATAATAAATATAGATCGTCAATCCGTTTGAGAACGTTACCAAGTGCTAGAATTCAAAAGTTTTACCAAAGACCTTACCCTCCGAAAAACTATTTCGTCGTATCGAGTGTATAACTTTGTGTTCAGAGAAAGAAATTTGAATTTACTTCAGCGATGAGCACGTTAATTCTATGCCTGAATTAGATGATCATGTGTAAAACCGTTCTGGAGCGTTACCAACTTCGATCATATTCGAACAGCTACGTCAATAGCTATACATGTCCTGTGCTTCCGAGTGTCATAGCGGGTATTCCAGGATTATATCCGCTGAACTGTATTGGAAAGAGGCACCCTAATTCACGGTTTGAACAATAATGCGGAACATCAAACCGTTGGAGAATGTTAGCTATTGGTATAGAATCAAACATTTTGCCGATAGCCGTCCCTTCGGTGAAGCTATCTCGTCATATCGAGAGAATAACATTCGTGATCAGAGAAAGAAATTACTATTCATTTCAGTGAAGGGCACCTTAACTTCGTGTATGAAATAGAAGATCGAGTGTCAAACAGTTCGAGAGCGATACCGCCTTGGTTGAGAGTCGAACGGAAAATTCAGTAGTTTCACCTGTCCTGTGATTCCGAGAGTCATATCAGGAAACATTGGAACAAATACGCTGAAGTGTGTTGGCAACTGACACCTTAATTCACGGTTTGAATATGTAAATTGAGCGTCAAACCGTCCGAGAACGGTACCGATTCTTATAAAGTCAAATGTTTTACCGAAGACCTTACGTTCCGCGAACCTTTGCCGCTTCATCGAGTGTATTACTTCGTGGTTTGAGAAACACAATGCTATAAATTTTAGTAACGGCACATTAAGTTCATGTAATAATTAATATATCGACGTTCAAAGCGATTGAGAACATTACCACTCACTTTGAGAGTCGGACGTCGAGTCAATAACTTCACCTATCCTGTGATTCCGAAATTCAAGACAGGTATCTCTGAAGTAAATGCGCTGATCAGTATTGGCAGAAGATACCTTAATTCACGATATGAAAATTAAAGTACAAAGACAAAACATTGTATAACGATACCTGTTGGAATAGAGCCAAACTTTTTACCGAAGGCCTCCGTGGACCTTTCTCCCGTTACCGAGAGTATAACTTTCTGACCTGAAACATAAATTAGTACACATTTTTGCGACGGACACATTAATCTCATGTTTGAATTAAATGATCGAGAGTAAAACCGACCGAGAACTTTACCACACTCTTTGAGAGTCGTACGTCTAAGTCAATAACTTTACATACATATTGATATCGAAAGTCAAACCAGATATGGCGGGAGTAAATTCGCTGTACAGTATTGGCAAGAGACACCTTAGTTCACGGCTTGATTATAAACGTAATGCGTCAGTCGGATGGAGAACGATACATATTCGCGAAAATGCATTCTTTTACCGAATACATTACCCTTCAAGAACAAAACCCGCGTTAGCGAGCGTCTTGCTTAGTGGTCACGGAAACAATTTTGTACACATTTCAGCAGACGGATACTTTATTTTCCTGTGTGAGTGGAACAATCGAGAGTCAAACATTCCGAGAACGACCCCACTTTATTTGAGAGGCGAACGGCTAATTCAATTGCTTCCCGTACTCTGTTATTCGTATGGTCAAACCAGGTATTCCTGGAAAAAGTCAGCTGAAGAGAATTGGCGATAGACACCTCATTTCGCACTATGAATATTAAAGTTGAGTGTCATAGCGTCGCCGAACACTAGCCATACGCATAAAGTCATTCTTTTTACCCAATACCTGACCTCCCGAGAACCTAACATGCAGTAGCGAGTGTCTTGCTTAGTACGCATGGAAACAAATTAGTAGACATTTTAGAAGACGAACACTTTAATTTCATGTATCAGTAGAATGATCATGGGTCAAAACATCCCAAAACGTTAGCACCTTCTAGAGGCACCTTCTAGTTAGCACCTTCGAGACGAACAGCTAAGTCAATAGCTCCACCTATCCTGTGATACCGAGAGTAACACAAGGTATTCCTGGAGGAATGCCGCAGAACAACTTTGCAATAGACACATTAATTCGCGGTATGAATAATAAAGTAGAGAGTCAGACCTTTGGAGAACATTACCTTGTTGTGAGGTCATTCGTTTTACCGACGTCCTTACCATACGAGAAGACTAACCTGCTGTATCGAGAGTATTTCTTCGTGTTCCGAGATAGAAATTACTGTTGATTTTAGTGACTGGCACATTATCTTTATTATGAATTCGAAGCTCGTGGGTCAAACAGTTCGAGAAAGGTACCACCTTCCTTGAGAGGTGAACGGCTATGTCAATAACACCATCTTTTCTGTAATTCCGAGATTCAAACCAGGCATTCCAGGAGTGAATCCCCTGTACAGTATTGACATTAAAATCGCTACTTCCCGCTATAAACATTAAAGTACAGAAGATCAATCAGAAGATCAAGCGTCAAACTGTTCGAGAATGTTACCCACTTTCTTGAGATTCGAGCGGCTAAGTCAAAAGCTTCGAGTATCATGCGATACCCAGAGACAAACCAGGTACACCAGGAATAAATCAGCTGAACAGTATTGGCATGAGCCACTTTACTTCACAGTATGAATATTAAATCAGAGAATGAATTCGTCGGCGAACATTGCTAATTCATATAAAATCATTCCTCATACCGAATACGTAACCATCCGAGGACCTAACCCTCTGTAGCGAGCGTCATGCTTATCATTCCCTGAAACTATTTAGTAGACATACTAGCAGACAAGCACCACATATTCATGAATAAATATCGTAATCGAGAGATAAACCGATAGAGATCGCAGCCACCTTATTTGTGGCGCGTAAGGCTATGTCAAAACCTTCACCTCTCCTGTGATTCCGAGAGTCAAACCAGGTGTACCTGGAATGAATGCGCTAAACAGTGTTGGCAACAGTGAACGTAATTCACGATTTGAGTATTAAAGTAGAACGTCAAACCGTTTGAGAACATTACCAATTGGTATAAGGTTGAACGTTTTATCGACGGCCTTACCTTCCAAGAGTCTCACCGGCTTCATCCAGGGTGTAACTTCGAGTTCAGAGGAAGAAATTAGTTTTCACTTTTGTGATGGGCACCATAACATCATGTATGGATTAGAAGATCGAGCGTCAGACCGCTCAAGAACCTTGCCACGTTCTGCGAGGGACGAACGCCTACGTGAATAGCTTCACGTATCCTGCGATTCCGAAATCCAAACTAGGTATTCCTGGTGATAATGTGCTGGACAGTATTGTTAATAGGCACCTCAATTCTTGATTTGAATATTAAAATACAGGGACGAACCATTTGGGAACGACAGTAATTGCTATAAAGTCAAACGTATTACCAAAGGCCATACCCTCCAAAGAATTAACCCGCTGTATCGAGAGTATAACTTTGGGCGCTGCGAATGAAATTTGTATTCATTTCAGTGTACGGGAACCTTAACTTCATGTATGAATTAGTATATCGAGGGTCAAACCGTTCTGGAACGTTACCACCCGCATTGGGAGTCGAACGGCTAGGTCAATAGCTTCACCTATCCTTTGTCACCGAGAATCGTACCAGGTATTCCTGGAGTAAAACCGCTGAACAGTATTGGCAATGGGCACCTTAGTCGACGGTTTGAAATTAAAGCGTAATGTCTAATCATTGTAGAACGTTACCTATCGGTTTAGAGTCAAACACATTGTCGACTGCCTTACCTTCGGAGAAGTAAACCCGCAGTTTCGAAAGAATAACTTCATGTTCAGGGGATCAAGCTAGTAAACGTTTTAGAGACGGGGACCTTAATTTAATTATGAATAAGATCTAGGACCAAACCTTTCGAGAAAGTTACCACCTTCTTTGAGATGCGATCCTGTATGTCAATAGCTGTATATATCCTGTGATTCCAAAAGTCAAACGAGATATTCGCGGTAGTAAATGCGCTGTACAGTAACGATAATAGATACCTTAATGCGCGGTTTCAGTATTAGAGTAAAGCGTCAAACCATTGTAGGACGCTACCTATTGCTATATAGTCAACCTTTTTATCAAAGGCCTCCCTACCGAGAACCTATCCGGCTATACCAAGAGTATTACTTGGTGTTCAAGGAAGCATGTCCGTATAAATTTTAGTGACGGCATCCTTAATGTCGTGTGTGAATTAGAAGATCGAGTGACAAGCCGTTCGTGAACGTCACCAATTGCCTTAAAGTCAATCGTTTTACCGAAGGCCATACCTTCCGAGAACCTCAGCCGCTGCATCGAAAGTACATCTTCGTGACAAAAGAAACACATTATTATACATTTTGGAGACGCGCACCTTAATTTCGTGCATGAATTGGAAGATCGATGGCCAAAACGTTCCAGAATGTTACCACCCTCTGAATGTTACCGTGAGTCATACCACGTATTCCGGGCGTAAATGGAATGATCTGTATAGGCAATCGACTCGTTAGTTCACGGTTTGAATATTACACTAGAGCGCCAAACCGTTTTGGAGCGCTGCCAAATGGTAAAAAGTTTAACACATTACCGATGGCCTTACCTTCGGAGAAGGTAACCCAATGTATAGTGGGTATTACGCCGTGCTCGGAGAAACAAATGAGCATACATTATAACGACCGGCACCTTAAATTCATGTATGAATTAGAGGATCGAGTCACAAACCGTTCGAGAAGGTTACCACCTCCTGTGAGACGAACGGAATAGTCAATAGCTTCACCTATGCAGCGATTCCGACAGCCAAATCAGGTATTCCGGGAGCAAATACACTGAGGAGCATTGGCAATACGCGCCTTAATTCACAGTTTGAATATTCAAGTAGAGCGACAATATGTTTGAGAACACTTCCAATAGGTATAAAGTCAAACGTTATATTGAAGTCGTTATCCTCCGAGAGCCTAACGCGCTGCGTCAAGGGTATAACAAGATGTTTAGAGGATCAAACTATTATACATGTTAGAGCCAGGCACGATAATTTCATTATGAATAAGCAGATCGTGCGACATTCCGTTCGAGATAGTTGAACAGCTTCTTTGAGATTCCAACGGGTAAGTCAATTACATCACCTACCCTGTGGTTCCGTGAAACAAATCTGGATCCCGGGGTATGTCCGCGGAAGAGTATTGGCTATAGACACCTTAATTCACGGTATGAATTTCAACACAGAACGTCAACCCGTTGCTGAATGCTGCCCACTTGTACAAATACAAACTTATAACCGAAGGCCTTACCATCCGAGAAGACAACACCCCTAATCATGAGTAAAACTTCGTGTTCAGAGAAAGACATTAGTTTACACTTTAGTGGTTACTTTGAAAGTCGAACGGATAAGTCGCTAGCTCAACCTATCCCATGATGCCGATACTCGAATTAGTTATTCCTGGAGTAAATGCTTGAGCAGTATTGGCACTAGACTGTGTATTACCGGGCACAAATTGGAAAGTACAGAGCGAAACGGTTGTGGATCGCTGCCTTTTGCGATAGAGTCAAACTCTTTACCGAAGTCCTTACCATCCTATATCGTATCCGACTGCATCGAGAGTATAACTACGGGATCAGAGAAGCAAGTTAGTGTACATATTGGTGTCTGGAACCTTAGTTTCATGTAAGAATTAGAAGATTGAGTACCATAGCTTTCGAGAACTTTACCACCTTCTTTGAGTGTCGAACGGCAAAGTCAATAGCCATACCTATGCATTGATTCCGAAAGTCAAGCCAGCTATATAGGGAGTAACTGCGCTGAACAGTGTTGGCAAATGTCACCTTCATTCACTGTATGAATATTAAAGTACATTGTTGAACGCTGCAGAACGTTACATATTGCTATGGAGACATCCTTTTTTATGGTACGCCTTACCTTCCGAGAAGCTAACAAGATGTATGTAGTGTATAGCTTAGTGTCCAGGGAAACACACTAGTATGCATTTCAGTGACGGCCACCTTAATTTAATTTGTGAATTTCTAGGGCGAGTGTCAAACCGATCGAGTGCGTTACCGCCTTCCTTGAAAGCCGAAAGGCTAAGTCAGTAGCTGCACCTATCCTGTGATGCCGAGTGTCCAACTAGGTATTTTGGGAGTAAATCCGCTGTACAGTATTGGTAGTGGACACCATAATTCACGGTATGAATATGAATGTAGAGAGTCAAGCCGTTTTGGAACCCTATAATTGCCATAGAGTAAAATATTTCCCGAAACCCTTACCTTCCGAGAACCAAACTCGCTGCATCGACAGTATATCCTACTGTTCTGTGAAACACAATAGTATGCATTTTACTGAGGGGCACCTTAATTTCATGAATTAAACGAGATATCGTTGGTCACACCGTCGTGGAACCTTACCGCCATCCTTGAGTGTCGACGGCGGAGTCAATAGCTGGACCTATCCTTTTATTCCGAAAGTAACACCAGATATTCCAGGCCCAAATCCGCAGAACAGAATTGACATCACACAACCATGATTTACAGTTTTAATTTTAAGTTAGGGCGTCAGGTGGATGCAGAAAAATACATATTGGTATACAGACAAGCTTCATACCGAAGGCCTTACCGTCCGAGAATCTAACCCTCTGTATTCGAAGCCTAACATCGTGCTCAGAAAAGCAAATTGTTATACATTTTAGTGACAGGCATCGTAATTTCATGGACGTGTTAGAAAATCGGGGGTCAAACCGTTACACAGCGATAACACCTTCTTTGAGAATCGATCGGCTATGTCAGTAATGTCACCTGTTCTGTGGTTCTGATAGTCAAACCAGGTGCTCCGCGATTAAGCCTGCTGACATGTTTTGGCAATGGAAGCCTATATCCACGGTTTCAATACTAAAGGAGGGCGTAAAACTGTTTGAGAACGTTACCTATTGATATAGAGTCAAACTTTTACCAGAATACCTTACCTTTCGAGAACCTATCCCACAGTATTGAGAGAATAACTTCGCGTTCAGAGAAGTAAATTAGTATACATTTTACAGATGGCAACTTAATTTCATGTATGCATTAGAAGATCGAGTGTCAAACCGTTCGGGAGGGCCTCCGCATTCTATGAGGGACGAGCGGGTATGTCGGTAGCTTCACCTATTCCAAGAATCTTGGACGTAGACGCACTGCTAAGTCAATAGCTACACCTATCCTGCGATTCCGAAGCTAAAGTAGGTATCCCGGTAGTAAATCCGCCGACCCGCTTTGCAATAGGCATCTTATTTCACGGTATGTATATTACAGTAGATAGTCGAAACGCAGAAGATAGTTATAAGTTCGTATAATGTCAGTCATTTTATCGAATACCTAACCCTAGGAGAGCCTAACCCGCTATAGCGAGTGCCTTGATTGATGTTCGCGGAAACAAATTAGTTGAAATTTTAGCAGACGGACAGCTTTCTTTCATGTATGAATAGCAAAATCGAGAGTCCAACCGTTGGAGAACGATCCCACCTACTTTGAAAGGCTCACATTTGAGATAATGGAATCACCTATCCTGTGATTCGGAGCGTCAGACCACGTATCCTTAGAGCGAATGCGCTAAACAATATTGGCAATAGACACCTTATTTCACTGCATGGATGTTAAGGTTGAGAGTCAAACCGTCGGAGAACAGTACCAATTGGTACAAAGCCATTCCTTTTATCCCATACCTTACATTCCGAGAAAACAAGCGGTCTTATCGATTGTCTTTCTTCGGTTCACAGGAACGAATTTGTAGACTTTTTAGCGGACGGACACCATATGTTCATGAAAGAGTAGAATATTCGGGTGTCAAACAGTTCGAGAACGTTCCCGCCTTCTATGATAGTCGGCGGCTAAGTAAATAGCTTCTCCTATCCTGTCGTTCCGAAAGTCACACTAGGAATACCAGGACTAAGTGCACTGAACAATATTGGCTATGGATACCATATTTCACGGTATCAATATTATAGTCGAAAATCAAGCCGTCGGGGAACAATGCCAATTCCTATAGAGTGAATTTTTAGGTAGGCATTGCCTTCCGAGAACCAAACCCGCGGCGTTAAGGGTATATCATCGTGTTCAAGGATGCAAGATAGTATACATTTTAGTGACGGCGCCTATAAACTCATGTACGGAGTAGAAGTTTGAAGGTAAAACATTTCGACAACATTACTACCTTCCGTGGGAGTAGAACGTCGAAGTCAACAGCGTCACCCATCCAGCGTTTCCGACAGTCAAACCTGGTATTCCTGGAGTAAATCCGTTGTACAGTATTGGCAATAGACACCTCAATTCACGGTTTGAATATTAAAGCTAGCCGTCATGCCGTTGTAGATCATTACATATTCGTGTACGGTTAAACTTCTTACAGAATGCCTTACCCTTCGAAAAACTGACCCGCTGTATCTAGAGTATAACACCGTGTTGAAAGGCACGAACTTGTATACATTTTAGTGACGAGCACCTAAATTTCATGCCTGAAATAGATGATCGAGCGGCAAGCCGTTCCAGAACGTTACCACCTTCTCTGTGAAATCGCACATAAACCAAAATAGCTTCACCTATCCCGCGGTCCCGAGATTCAAACCAGGTATTCCGGGGGCAAATCTGCTGTACAGTATTGGTAATAGACACCTTTATTTACAGTGTGAATATTGAAATAGGGTGTCAAGTCTTTTGATAACGTTACCAATTGCTATAAAATGAAACGTTTTACCCAATATCTTACCCTTCAGAAAAATAACCCGCTGTATCGGGAGTATAACTTCGCGTTCAGTTGCTAAAACTAGGAAACATCTAAGTAGCTGGGACCTTAATTTCATTAAGATTAAAAAGGTCGAGGGTCAAACCGTTCGAGAACTCTACCACCTTCTGCGAGAGACGAACGGCTAAGTCAATAGATTCACCTGTCCCCGGATTCCGAGTGTCAACCCTGATATTCCAGGAGCAAATCCGCTTATGAGTATTGGCATTGCACATCTTAATTCACGGTATGGATATCAAAGTAGAGAGTCAATCCGTTTGAGTACCTTACCAATTAGTATAACGTCATACCCTTCTTCGTATACTTTACATTCCGAGAACAAAAGGCGCAGTATCTTGGATATAATATCCTGTTCAGGGAAACAAATGGGTATACATTTTAGTGACGGGCACCTTAAATTCATGTGTGAATTAGAAGGTCGAGTGACAAAACGTTCGAGAACGTTATCACGTTCCTCGAATGTCCCACATCTAAGTCAATAGTTGCACCCATCCTTTGGTTCCGAGAGGCAAATCTGGTATTCCAGGTGCAAATGCGCTCAGCAGTATTGGCAATAGACATCATAACTCGCTGTATGAATATTAAAGAACAGTGTCACACCGTCGTAGAACGTCACCAATTGCAATACAGTCTAACTTTTTACCAAAGGCCTTACGTTCCGAGAACGTAACCCATTGTATCCAGAGTAATGCACCGTGTTCAGAGTTACTCGTTTGTATACATCTTAATCACGGGTACATTTAATTCACGGTTTGGGTAATAAAGTAGAGCGTCAAACCGTTTGAGAACATTACCAACTGGTATAAAGTCAAACGTTTTACGGGATGCCTTGACGCCTGAGATGTTAATGCGCCGTATCGAGAGTATAGCTGCGGGTTTAGGGAAACATAATAGTTAACGTCTTAGTGTTGGGGACCTTACATTCATGTATGAATTAGACGATCGAGGGCCAAACCGTTCCAGAACGTTGCCACCTTTTGTGAGAGACAAATGACTAAGTCAATATATTCTCATATCCTGCGATTCCGAGAGTCAAACCAGGTATTCCCCGAATAAATCCTCTGAACAGTATGGGCAATAGACACCCTAAATCACGGTTTGAATATTAAAGTAGAGTGTCAATCCGTTTGAGAGCGACACCAATTGGTATTAAGTTTTTCCGAAGGCCTTGCCTTCCGTGAAACTCGCTCGCTTTATCGAGAGTATAACTTCGTTTTCAGAGAAACAAATTCGTATACATTTTANTGCCTTCCGTGAAACTCGCTCGCTTTATCGAGAGTATAACTTTGTTTTCAGAGAAACAAATTCTTATACATTTTAGGGAGTGGCGCCTCTGCGTCATGTACGAACAAGAAGATCGAGAGACAAGTCGTTCGAGAACGTCACCACCTTCTTCGAGCGTCGAACGTCTAAGTCAATGGCTTCACCTATCTTGTGATTCCGAGAGAGAAACCAGGTTCTCCTGGTGTAAATCCGTTGAACAGAATTGGGAATAGACACCTTGATTCATTGTTTGAGTATTAACAGAAAGCGTCTTATCGATTCAGAACATTACCAATTGGCGTGAAGCCCTTTTTCTCACGAATACCTTACCTTTATCGCTGTTGTATTAAAATAGAGCGTCAAACGATTCAGAACGTTACCAATTGTTATAATGTCAAACGATTTACTGCAGAACATACCCTCCGAAAAACTAACCCGCTGTATCAAGAGTATAACTTCGAGTTCACAGAAAGAAGTTAGAATTCAATTTAGTGACGGGCACGTTTACTTCATGTATGAATTAGAAGAACGATGCTCAAACCATTCGACAACGTTACCACCTTCATTGAGAGTCGCATAGTTAAAGCTATAGCTGCACGTATCCTGTGATTCCGGGAGTCGTAGAAGTCAATACCAGAGTAAAGCCGTTGAATTATATAAGCAACTGACACCATATTTCGCGGTTTGAACATTTAAGTAGAGACACAAACTGTCGGAGATCATTATCAATTGGTGTATAGTCAAACGTTTTATAGACGTCCTTACGTACAGTGATCCAAACCAGCTGCATCGAGTGTATATCTTTGTATAGAGAGAAACACATTAGTTTACATTAGAACAGTATTTGTAGTAGGCATCTTAATTTACGATTTGAATATTAAAGGAGACAGTCAAGCCGCTGTATAAGAATTCCAATTGGTGTATGATCGAACTTCTTACAGAATGCCTTAGTGTGAAACCGTTTGAGAGCGTCACCAATTGGAATGAAGACATTGTTCTTACCGAATACCTTACTTCTCGACATCCTAACTTGCTGTATCGAGAGTATGACTTCGTGATCAGAAAAGTACGTTTGTACACATTTTAGTGACGGCATGGCAATTTCGTGCATCAACTGGAAGATCTAGTGTTAAACCTTTCGAGGACGTTGCCACCTTCGCTTTGATTCGAAAGGCTGAGTCAACAACTTCACCCATAGTTATGATTCCGAGCGTCAAGCCTGATATTCCAGGAGTAAATCCGCTGAATAGTATTAACATCAGACATATTGATACTCGGCTTGAATATTAAAGTAGAGCGACTATCCGTTTGGGAACGATTCCAATTTTTATAAAGTCAAGAGTTTCACACAAGGCCGTATCTCCCGCGAATCTCACCCGCTTCATCGAGAGAATAACTTCGTATTCAGAGATAGAAATTAGTCTCCGTTTCAGTGACGGGTAGCATAATTTCATTATGAATATAAAGATCGAGGATCAAACGGTTCGAGAAAGATACCACCATCTTTGAGATTCGAACATTTAAGTCAATAGCCTCATTCACCCCGTGATTTCGAGAGGCAACCCCGGAGAACTGACAGTAATTGCCCTGAAGAGAATCGGCAATTGACACATTACTTCTCCGTTTCAATGTATAAGTAGAGCGTCAGTCCGTTTGAGAACGACACCAATTGCTACAAAGTCAAACGTTCTACATTAGGCCGTACGTTCGCGAGAAACTCAGCCGCTTCATCTAGAGTATATCTTCGAGTACACAGAAGAAATTAGTATTCATTTCAGAGACGGGCACGTTAACTTCCTGTATGAATTAGAAAATCGACGGTCAAACCGCCCGAGAAAGTTACCACCGTTTTTCAAAGTTGAACGGCCAAGTGAATAGCATCACCTGTCCTGGGATTCTCGATATTCAAAACAGGTATTCCGGGAGCAAATCCGCTGAACAGTATTGGGAATAGACACGTTAATTCACGGTTAAAATATTAACATAGAGTGTCAAACAGCTTGAGTTGTTTGCGAATTGGATTACAGTCAAACGATTTATCGAAGGCCGTACCTTCCGCGAAGCTCAGCGCCTTAATGGAGCGTACATGTTCGTGTTCAGAGAATGAAATAAGTTTTCATTTCACTGACGAGTACCTCAATTTCATATATGAATAAGAAGATCGAGTGTCAAACCGTTCGAGAGCGTTACCACCTTGTGTGAGAAACGAACGGCTAAGTCAATAGCTACACCCATCCCGTGTTTCCTAGAGATAAACCAGGTATTCCTGGAGTGAACGCGCTGTACAGTATTGGTA
>NIJG01002949.1:0-12052 GCA_002201625.1 Euglossa dilemma
AGGGTGTCCAAGACTAAAATATACTTATTTCTTTCTCTTAACACCTTGTTATACTCTCGATACAGCACATTATGCTTTCGGACGGTAAGGTCATCAATAAAACGATTGTCTTTATACCAATTGGAAGCGTTCTCAAACGGTTTGTCTCTTTACTTTACATTTAAGCCGCGAATTAGTGTGTCTATAGCCAATTCTGCTCAGCAAACTTGCTCCAGGAATGCCTGCCTTGCCACTCTGACTGATAGGATATGTGACGTTTTTGACTTAGCCCTTCGTCTCTATGAGAAGGTGGTAACGTTCTCCAACTGTTTGACCCTCGATCTTCTAATTCATACTGGAAATTAAGATGCCCGCCACTAAAGAGTATAACAATGTGTTTCTCTACACACGATGTTACACACTCGATACAGCTGGTTATGCTCTCGGAAGGCAAGGCCTTTTGTAAAAAGAGTGACTTTATACAAATTGGTAATGATTTCCGGCAGATTGTCATCCTACTCTAACGTTCAAACCGTGAATTATCGTATTAATTGCCAATAAAATTAAGCGGATTTCTTCTGTAATGACTAGTTTGCTCTCGGTATCATACGGTAGGTGATATAAGATATAATCTCGATACAGCGTGTTTCCTTCTCGGAAAACAAGACCTGCGGTAAATAGTATGACTACAGAGCAATAGGTAACGTTCTACAAAGCTTTGACTCCGTTCATTAATATTCAAACCGTGAAATTGCGTGTCCAATGCTAGTACTGTACTGCAGGTTTAGATGCGGATTACCTGATTTGACACTTGGGATCACAGGATAGGTGAAGCTACTTTCTCAGCCGTTCGACTCCCAAAGAATGTCGTATCGTTCTCAAACGGCTTGACACTCGGTATACTAATTTATAAATGAAATTAAGGTGTCCGTCACTATGATGCATACTAAATTGCAACTCTGAGCTCGAAGCTATGCCCTCGATACAGCAGGATAGCTTCTCGGAAGGTTAGGTATTCAGTACAAAGCTTGACTATATTCCATTAGGTACCGTTCTACAAAGGATGGGCTCTGTACTTTACTATTTATACTGTGAATTAAGGTGCCCATTGCGAATTCTGTACAGCGGATTAAGCCCCGAGATACCTGGTTTGACTCCCGGGATCGCAGGATCGGTAACGCTATTGACTTAGCCTTGCTACTCTGAAGAATGTTGGTAACGTTCTCCAACGGCTTGAAAATCGATCCTCTAAGTCATACATGAAATTAAGGATAGGTGAACCTACTGACTCAGCCATGCGACTCACAAGATAGGTGTAAACGTTCTCCAATGGTTTGACACTCGCTCATCATATGCACAGATGAAACTAAAGTGCCCCTCACCAAAATGAATACCAATTTCTTCCTCTGAATACGATGTTATAGTCTTGGAACTGCGCGATCGGTTTTCGGTGGGTACGGACTGCAGTAAAGCGTTTAACTTTATACAAGTTGGTAGCATTCACAAACGGATTGACCCTCTACTTTAGTCTACATACCCTGATTTATGGTGTCAATTGCCAACACTGTTCAGGACATTTACTCGCGGAATAAAAGGCTTGCCTCATTTGTGAAGCTATTCACTTAGCCGTTCTTTTCTCAAAGAAGAGGTATCGTTCTCTCTGGATTTGGCCATCGATACTGTAATTCATTCATGAAATTAAGGTACCCGGCTCTAAAATATATAATAGTTTGTTCCTCTGAACACATTGTTATACTCTCCACGCAGTGCGTTAGGCATTCGGAGGGTAACGTGGTCAATAAGACGTTTGACTTTATACCAATTGGAAACGGTCTCAACAGCAAGGACGCTCCGCTTTAATATTAAAACCGCGAATGAAGGTGTCAATTACCAATACTGATCAGGCTATTTCTGTGAACAGGCTTTCTCTGAAGAGTTTGACACTATGCCAATTCGTAAGGTTCTACGACGGTTTGAATCTCCACTTTAATATTTTTAATTGGAAGTAGGGTGTGTATCGCCAATACTGAACAGCGAATCTACTCCCAGAATTCCTGGTTTGACAGTTGTAATCACAGGAGAGGTGAAGCTACTGACTTAGCCGTTCGACACTCAAAGATGGAGGCACCGTTCTCGAACGTTTTGATCCTTGATATTCAAATTCATACACGAAAATAAGGTCCTCGTCACCAATATGTTCACTAATGTCTTTCCCTAAATACGTAGCTGTACCCTCGACACGGCGGGTTAGCTTCTCGGACGGCAGGGCTTTCGGCACAACGCTTAACTCTGTAGCAACTGGTAACTATAACAAACGAGTGACGCACTATTTCAATATACAAACTCCGGGAATGCCAGGTTTGGCTCTGGGAATCACAAGTATAGGTGAAGCTATTCACACAGGCCTTAGATACTCAAAGGAAGTGGTAACGATCTGGAAAGGTTTCACCCTCGATTTTCCAATTGATACATGGAACTAAGGTGCCCGTTACTATAATGTATACTAATTTGAATCTCTGATCAGGAAGTTATACTATCGATACAGCGGATTATTATATCGGAGGGTAAGGACTTCGGTAGTACTATTCACAATATACCAATGGGTAACGTTCTACAACGGTAAGATTCTGTACCTTAATATTCAAGAGCGTGAATTAAGGTGTCCATTGCAAATGGAGTACAGCGCATTTACTCCCGGAATGCCTGGCTTGACTGTAGGAAACACAGAATACGTGAAGCTATTGATTTAGCCGTTCGAACCTGAAGGGAGGTGGTAACGATCTCGAACTACTCGATCCCCGATCTTCATATTCGTATTGAAATTATGGTCCCCGTCACTGAAGTAATGACTGATTTCTTTATCTGAACACGAAGTAATACTCCCGATCAAGCGGGTGTGGTTCGTGGAAGGTACGGCCTTCGGTAAAACGTTTGACTTTAAAGCAATTGGTACCGTTCAAGAACGGTTTGACGCTTTACTATAATATTCAAACCGTGAAATAAGGTGCGTATTGCCAATGCTGTTGAGCTGATTTACTCCCAAACTACCTGGAGTGGCTCTTGGAGTCGCAGGATAGGTGAAGCTATTGACTTAGCCGTTCCAATCTCACAGAAGTTTGCAACGTTCTCGATCGGAATGACCCTCGATCTAGTAATTCATACACGAAGCTAAGGTGCCCGTCACTAAAATGTATTCTAATTTGTTCCTCTGGGCACGATTTCATACTCCTGATACAACTGGTTAGGTTTCTCGGAAGGTAACTCCGTCGGTAAAAAGGTTGCCTTTATACAAATTGTTTAAGTTGTATATGGTTTGACGCCGTACATCTATATTTATACTGTGCATTAAGGTGCCTCTTGCCAATACTCTTCAGCGGATTTACTGCCTGAGTACCTGCTTTGTGTCTAGGAGACGCAGGATGCGTGGTGCTGTTGACTTAGCTGTGCGGCTATTAGGAAAGGCGGTAACGATCTCGAACGGTTTGATACTCGATCTGCTTATTCATTCATAAAATTAAGATGACCTATCTGCTAAAATGCGCACTTATTTGTATAGGTAATCATTAAGTAAGACTCTCACTACTACTGGTTACATGCTCGGTAGGCATGGTTTTCGGCAAAAAGTTTGACTCTATATCAAACTGTAACGTGCTCCATCATCCAGAATCTCTGCCCTAATACCCAAATCGAGAAATGAGGTGCCTATTGCCAATACCTTTGAGCGGATTTACTTCTGCAATGCCTGGTTTTATTCTCGGAATCACATCATAGGTGATGATATTGATATAGACGTTCGACTCTCAGCGAAACTGGTCATGTTCCAGATCCGTTTGACACTCAGCCATCTAACTCATACAGGAAATTAATGTGCCCGTCCCTCAAATGGATACTACTTGACTTCTCTGAACACGAAGTTATACTCACCATACTGCCTATCATCTTCTCGGGAGGTAATGCCTTCGGTAACAAGATTAACTCTATTCCAATTCATACCGTTCTAGAGCGGTTTGAATCTGGACATTAATATTTATAACGTGAAACAGGGTGTATGATGCCAATACTGTTCAGTGGATTTACTTCTGGAATACCTGGTTTAGCTCTAGGAATCAGAGGATGGGTGAAGCTTTTGACTTCGCTGTTCCATTCTCAACGAAGGTGGTAGCGTTCCTGATCGGGTTGACTGCCGATTTTTCTGTTGATACATACATAAATAGAGCTTCCGTATGCTAAAATATCTGCTAATTTGTATCCGTGAACACACTTGGTGCAGCGGGTTAGGTTCACGGTAGGTAAGGTAATTGCTAGAGAGGCTGACTTTATACCAATTGCTAATGTTCTCCATCGGTTAATGTCCGTACTATAATTTTCATTCCGCGAGATAAGGTGTTTGTAGCCAATATTTTCCATCCGATTCTTTCCCGGAAAGCCGGTTTGGCTATCGAAATAACACTATAGTAGATGCTGCTGACTCAGCCGTTCGTCCCGTAAAGAAGGTGGTAACATTCTCGAATGGTTTGACACTCGATCTTCTAATTCATAGACGAAATTAAGATGCCATCAATATTATGAACACTAATTTGATTCTCTAACCTCGAAGTAATACTCTCGATACAGTGGGTTACTTTCTCGGAGGGTAATGTCTTCGGTAAAACGTTAGACTTTATAGCAGTTGGTATCGTTCTCACAAGATGTGACGCTCTATTATACTATTCAATCCGCGAATTGGGTATCCATTGCCAATACTGTGCAGCGCATTTACTCGCGGAATATCTCGTTTAACATTCGGAGTCAGAGGATATACGTATCTATTGATTTAGCCGTTCGGGCCTGAAACAGGAAGGTAACGTCCCCGAACTGTTTGACCCTCGATATTCTAAATAGTACATGAAATTAAAGATCCCGTCACTCAAATGAGCACTAAGTTTATTCGCTGAACACGATGTTATATTCTCGATGTAAAGGGTGATATTCGCGGAAGGTAGCGCCTTCGCTAAGACGTTTGAATCCATACCAATAGGTAACGTTATAGAACGGTTTGACGCTCTACTTTAACATTCAAACCGCCAATTAAGGTGTCCATTGCTAATGTTGTTCGTTGTTTGTTGTCACTAAAATTGATACTAGTTTGTTTTTCCGACCACGATGATATGCTCTCGGTACAGCGAGTAAGCTTCTCGGTTGGAAAGGCCTTCGATAAAGAGGATGGGTTCATACCAATGTTATATATTATATTCGTCCCTCTGAACACTGTGTTATACGCTCTATACAGCGGTTAGTTTTACGGGGGGTATGGCATTCTGTTAGAAGTTTGGCCCTACACATATATGTAATGTTCCACAACGGCTTCACAGCCTGCTCTAATATTCATACCGTGAAATGAGGTCACTATCACCAATACTCATCAGCGCACTTACTCTCGGTTTTCCCGGGCTGACTCTCGAAAGCTTTGACCCTCGATATTCTAATTCATACATGAATATAAAGTGCCGTCACTGAAATGTTTACTAATTTGATTCTATGAATACGATGATATACGCTCGATGAAGGCGCAGAGTTTCGTGGAAGGTAAGGCCTTCTGTAAATCGTTTGCTTTATACACATTGGTATCGTTCTCAAACGGTTTGACGCTCTTCTGTAATGGTCAAACCGAAAATTAAGGTGTCTAATGCCAAAATTATTCAGCGGACTTACTCCCAAAATACTTGGTTTGACTCTCCTAATCACAGGATAGGTGTAGATATTGACATTGCCGTTCGTCTCACACAGAAGGGGGTAACGTTCGCAAGCGGTTTGAGACTCGATCTCTTAATTCAAGCACGAAATTAAGGTGCTCTTCCCTAAAATGTGTACTAGTTTGTACATCTCAACACGGTGCAATAATCTCGATATATATTGTTAGTTTTTCGGAGGATATGGTCTTCGGTAAAATGTATGTCTTCATACCGATTGGGAACGTTCTCTCTACTTTAATATTCAACCCGTGAATTATGGTGTCTAGGGCCAGAACTGTTCCGCGGATTTACACCCGGCATACCTGGCTTGACTCTCGGAATCAAAGGATAAGTGAAGCTATTGACGTATCCCTTGGACTTACAGACATGGAGGTCACGATCACGAACGGTTTGACCCTCGACTAGTATAATTCATAATTGAAAATAATATGCCCTTCACTAAAATGTATACTGATATTCTTCTCTGAATACAAAGATATATTCTAGATACGGCTGGACATTTTCACGAAGGTATGGCATGAGATAAAAGGAATGACTTCATACCGATTGGTAACGTTCTCCGAAGGCTTGACTCTCCACTCTATTATTCAAACCGCGAATTAATGTGACTATTGCCAATACTGATCAGCGGATTTGCACCAGGAATACCTGGTATGTCTCTCGTAAAGACAGGATATCTGACGCTATTATCTCAGAAGTTCGAATCTCATAGAAGGAAGTAACGGTGTCGAACGGTTTGACCCTCGATCTTCTAGTTCATACATGAAATTATCGTGCCCACCACTAATACATATACTAATTTGTATATCTGATCATGAGGTGATACTCTCGATACAGTCGGCTATATTCTTGGAAGGTAAATCGGTAAAACTTATGACTCTATACCAATATGTAAAGTGCTTCAAGGGATAAGCTCTGTACCTTAATTTCCAAACCCTGAATCATGGTGTCCATTGCCAATACTGTTCAGCCGATATATTCCTGCTATACCTAGTGTGACTCTCGGAACCACAGGATAGGTGAAGCTATATACTTAGCCGTTCGACTCTCAAAGAAGCTGGGATCGTTCTCGAACGGTTTGACTGTCGAATTTTCTATTCGTGCATAGAAATGAGTCTCCCGTCTGCTAAAATGACTTCTAATTTGCTTCCCTGAATATTAAGCACGACACTGGGTACATCGGGTTAGGATCTCGTGTGGTTATGTATTCGGAATGAAGAATAACTTTATACCAATATGTAATGATATCCGACATTTTGAATAACTTCCTAAATATTCATACCATGAATAAATGTGTCTAATGCCAATCCTGTTCAGTGGATATCCTCCCGGAATACCTGGATTGAATCTCGGAATCACAGGGTAGATGAAGCTATTGACTATGCTATTGATGAAGCTATTGAAGCTATTACCGTTTGCCTGTCACCGAAGGTGGGATCGCACTCGATGGGTTTGACTCTCGATTATTCCGTTCATAGATGAAAGTAAGGTGTACTTCTGCTATAATGCCTAATAATTCGTATCCGTGAGCACTAAGCATGACACTCGCTACAGCGGGATAAGTTATTGGAAGGCAAGGTGCCCGGTAAATGTTTGACTTTATACCAATTAGTTATGTTCTCCTACGGCTTGACTTTCTACTTCAGCATTCATACCATGAACTGAGGTGTTTAATCCCAAAATTTTTCAGTGGATTTATTCTCGGATTATCTGATTTGGCTTTCGGAATCACAGAATAGATGAATCTTTTGACTGCGCTGTGCCACACTCAAAGAAGTTGGTTACGTTCTAGATCGGTTTGACCGTCCATTTTCTAATTCATACATGAAGTTAAGTTACCTGTCACTGAAATGTATACTAGTTTATCTCTCTCTGAACACGAACTTATACTCTCCATGAAACGAGAGAGGTTCGCGGAAGGTAATGTATTCGGCTAAGAGAATGACTCTCTACCAGTTAGTAATGTTCTCCGACGGTTTGACTCACTACTTTAACATCATTACCGTGAACTAATGTGTCCATTGTCTATACTTTTCAGCGGATATAAGCCTGGAATTCCAGGTTTGACTCTCGGATCCACAGGAAAGGTTGAAGCTATTGACTGAGCCGTTCGTGTCTCAACGAAAGTGGTAACGTTATCGCACGGTTTAGCCCTCGAAATTCTAATTCATGCATGGAATGTGGGTGCCCGTCACTAAAATATGTAATAGATCGTACCTCTTAGCATTATGTTATACTCTCGGTCCAGCGAGTTAGTTTTTCGGAGGGTAAGTCATTCTGCAAGAAGTTTGACCTTACACCTATAGGTATTGTCCTACAGCGGCTTGACGGACTGCTTTTAATTTCCACACCGTGAATTAAGGTATCTACTACCAATACTGTTCTGCGGATGTACTTCCGGAGTACCTGGTTTGACTCTCAGTATCGTTGAGTATCGTAAGAAGTTTAACTCTACTCGAATGGGCAATGTTCTACAACGGCTTGACGGACTGCTTTAATATTCGCACCACGAATTGAGATGGCTATTGCCAATATTATACAGCGGATTTAGTTTCGGGATACCTGGTTTGACTCTCGGGATCGCAGGATAGGTGGAGCTATGGACAGCTTTTCGAATATCAAGGAAGTTGGAAACGTTCTCGTACGGTTTGACCCTCGATCTTCTAATTCATGCATGAAATTAAGGTTTCCCGTCATTAAAATATACACTTACATTTTTCCGAACACCTAGTTATACTCTCGATGCAGCCGGTTAGGTTCTCGAAGGGTCAGGCATTGTGTTCAAACTTTGACGCTATACCAATAGCTACCGTCCTACAGGGGATTGACTCTGTACTCTAATATACATTTATACATACAGCGAAATAGTGTGTCAAATGCCCTTACTGGTAAGCAGATTTCTCCGGTAATACCTGATTTGGCTCTCGGTATCACAGGATGGGTATAACTATTAACTCAGCCGTTCTATTGTCAATGGAGGTGGCAACGTTCTCGAATGGTATGACGTTCTGTTGTGCTATTCGGGCCTGAAAATAACATGTCCGCCTGCTAAAATGTCCACTAATTTGTTTCCGTCAACAACGAGCAAGACACTCCCTACAGCTGGTTAATATTCTCGCCAGGTAAGGTATTCGGCACAAGCAATGACTATTTGTGGTTCTACTTTAATATTCAGGCCGTGAATTAAGGTGTCCATTGGCAATACTGTTCAGCGGATTTATTCCAGGAATAGCTGGTTTCACTCCCGGAGTCATATGATATGTGAAGCTATTGGCTTAGCCGTTCGTCTTTCAAAATGTGGTGTCATCCTTGAACGGTTTGATACGCGATCTTCTAATTCATGTGCGAAAATAAGGTGTGCTTCTGCTAAAATGTCTACAAACTCGTTCCTGTGAAGGCGAAGTAAGACAATCGCTCTGGTGGCTTGCGTTCTCGGAATGAATGGTATTGTTTAAAAGGAATGACTTTGTATCATTTGCTAACGATGACCGACGTTTGGACTCTTAACGTTAATATTAATGCTGTGAATAACGGAGACTATTGCCAATATCGTTCCGCGCATTTACGCCTCAAATACGTTGTCTGCCTCTCGCAATCATAGGAGTGGTCAAGATATTGACTTCGATGTGCGACCTTCAAAGAAGGTGGGATCGTTCCCCTACGGTTTGGCTCTTGATTTTGATTTTGCTGTCTTGATTAGCCACCAATTTGTAGCATACTCAAAACGGATTGACGCTCTACTTTAACATACATACCGTGATTTATGGTGTCTTTTGCCAATACTGTTCAACGGATATACAACCAGAATACCTGGTTTGACTCTGTGTATCGCAGTATCTGTAGCGCTATTTACATATCCTTGCGACTCTCAAGAAGGTTGGTATCGTTCTCCAACGGCGTGTCTCGGGCTCTTTTAATTCATACATGAGGTAATGGTGGCCGTCACTAAAATGAGAACAAATTTGTTTCTCTAAGCACGATGTTATACCCTTTATACACCGGGTTAGGCTTTCGGTGCGTAAGGCCTCCAGTAAATCGATTGACGCTATGCAAGTACGTAGCGTTCTACAATTGTTTGAATCTGTACATAAATACTTATTCCTTGATATTGGGTGTCTAATACCAATACTGCCCAGTGGACTTACCCCAGAAATACCTAGTTTGACTCTCGGTATCGCAGGATACGTGAAACTATTGACAGCCATTCAATTCTCACGGATGTTGGTAACGTTATTGAACGATTTGACCCTCGATTTTCCTATTGATATATGAAGACAAGGTGTCCGTCTGCTAAAATCACTACTAATTTGTTTCCCGGAGCACTGAGCAAGACACACGCTGCAGCGGGTTAGGTTCCAGGAAGGTAAGGTATTAGTTAAAAGAATTACGTTATACTAATTCGTATTGTCCTCCGACGGTTTGACTCAACATTAATATCCATGCCGGGAATTAAAATGTCTATTCCCAATACTGTCCAGTGGATTTAATCCCGGAATACCTGGTTTGACTCTCGGTTTCACAGGGTAGGTAACGCTATGGACTTAGCCGTTCGTCTCCCAAACAAGGTGGTAACAATATCGAACGTCTTGACAGACGATCTTCTAATTCATACATGAAATAACGGAGCCGTCACTAAAATGATACAGCGGGTCAGGTCCTCGGAAGGTAAGGCATTCGGTGAAAGGTTTGACTTTATAGCAATTAGTAACGTCCTCACAAGGTGTTAGGCTCTATTTTAGTATTCACTCCGCGAACTAATGTATCTATTGCCATTACTGTACAGCGGATTCTCTCACGGAATACCTGATTTGACTATTGGAATCACAGGATAGGTTGAGATATTGACTTAGGCGATCGACTGGCAAAGATGGTGGCAACGTTCTCGAGTGGTTTTACCCTCGATCTTCTAATTCGTATATGAAGTTATGGTGCCCGTCACTGAAATGAATCGTAACTTCTTTCAGTCAGGGATGGACGAGAAATGACCGATACTAAACGATTAAATGTAAGAAAACGAAGGAAATTATGAGAATTAAAAAATGTGTAACACATTTATGACAATGGAAAACTATTCCTCGGTATATTCATTATTCAGTTTCATTTTGGAAAATTAAGAAGTTTCAGCGAATTAAAAATATCGAAGACATAGACGACAATGTTACGATTTCACGCTGCGTTCAGTCTGAAAAGTTAAATGCAAAAAGGAGTGAGGGACGCGAAACAAGCAATACTATGAGGTTGAAGGTATGTAATCGATGTAAATTTTTCGAATTAAAAAGTATGTACTACGGCGATGACAAAGGAAAAATTATTTTTCGCTATATTCGTTATTCAGCTTTCCTTTTGAAAAAATAAAAAGTTTCAGGGAATTAAAAAATATCTACCCCATCGCAGACAACGGTGAAATGCCATGCGGCTTTCATTTTGAAAAATTAAAAACGAAATAGGGGAAGGACGAGAAACGACCGATATTAGGCGATTAAAAATAAGATACCGACGGAAACAATATGATATAGGAAATATGTACCACATTGAGGACAATGGAAGAACTACTTATTTGGTATATTCATTATTCAGCTTTCATTTCAGAAAATTAGAAGGTTACTGCATATTAAAGAGTACCTACGACATAATTGCCAATTGTAAAATTCCATGCAGCGTTCATTTTGATGAAATAAAACAGGGATGAGGTTGAGGACGAGAAATGACAGATATAAAACGATTAGAAATAGGATATCGATGGAAATTATGGCACATAAAACATATGTACCACATTGGTGAGAACGAGAAAAAAGTTTATCCGATATATTCATTATTCAGCCTTCAATCTAGGAAAATAAAAAGTTTCGGCGAATAAGAAGATATCTACTAGATGGATGACAGTGGTAAAGTTGCATACGGCGTTCACTTTGTGAAATGAAATAGGGAAAGGAATGAAGGTCGTGAAACAACCGACACTAGACGATTGAAAATAAAAAGTGGTAGGAAATAATGCGATTGGTAAAATATGCTTAACATTGATGAAAATAGAAAAATTAATTTTCGCGGTATTCACTGTTGAGCTTTAACTTAAGGAAATTAAAAACTTTACGCGCATTAAAAACTATCTGCGACATCGATGACAGTGTTAAATTTTCAAGCGGCTTTCATTTTGAAAAATTAGATGTAGAAAGAGAGGACGTATGTGAGTGACCGATACAAAACGCTTAAAAATAAGAATTCGAATAAAATTACGTAAATTAAAAGATATGTACCAGATTGATGCGAATGGAAAAATTATTTTTCTATATATTGTTTATTCAGCTTTCATTTTAAAAAATTAAAAAGCTTCTGCGAAATAA
>NIJG01002954.1:2356-19432 GCA_002201625.1 Euglossa dilemma
GTAAGGCCTTCGGTAGAAAGAATGACACTATTCTAATACGTGACGTTAGACATCTGCTTGTCCCCGTACCTTAACATTTATAGCGTGAAATAAGCCGTCTGGAGCTAATACTGTTCAGCGGGTATACTCCCGGAATAGCTGGCTTGACTCTCGGAATGACATGATTGCTGAAGCTATTAACTCAGCCGTTCGAGTCTCAAAGAAGGTGGTAACGTTCTCGAACGGTTTGAGACTAGATCTTCTAATTGATACACGAAATTAAGGTGCCCGTTATTATAATGTATATTCATTTGTATATCTGTTCACGAAATTATACTGTCCATACAACCGGTTAGCTTCTCGGACGGTAATGTCTTCGGTAAAACGTTCGGCATTGTACCATCTGGTATTGTTCTCAAGCTGCTTGACTCTCAACAATAATTTTGAAACAGTGTACTAATGTGTCCATTGTCAATAGTGTACAGCGGATGTACTCCTGGTGTAGTTAGTGTGACGCTCGGATTCAAAGGATTTCTGAAGCTGTTGACTCCGCCGTTCGAGTCTCAAAAAAGATGGCAACGTACTCCAACTGCATGATACACTATCCTCTAATTCATACATGAAATTATGGTGGTCGTCGCTAATATGTGTACTAATTTGTATCTCTGGTCCCGATGATATGCATTCGATACAGCGGATTATACCATTATACCATCTGGAAACTTTCTCACACGGTTTCACGCTCTACATTAATATTCAAACCGTGGAGTAAGGTCTCTATTGCTAATACAGTCCAGCGGATTTATTCCCGGAATATCTGGCTTGACGCTCGGAATCGCAGGATACGTAAAACTGTTGGCATAGCCGTGCGTCTTCACAGAAGGTGGGAAAGTTATCGATCGGTATGATTCTCGATTATTACGTACATGCAAAAGATTAAGGTGTGCTTCTGCTATAATGCCCAATAATTTGTTTCCGTGAGTACTATGCATGACACTAGATACAGCGGGATATGTTCTTGGATGTCATGGTATCGGGCGAAATATTTGACTTTTTACCGTTTGGTAAATTTGGTATTAATGTCCTCCGAAGTTTAGACCTTCTATTGTAATATTCAAACCGTGAATTAAGGTGTAAATTGCAAATACCCTTCTGCGGATTTACCCTCGGATTATCTGGATTGTATCTCGGAGTCACAGGATAGGTGGAGCTATTGATTTGCACGTTCGACTCTCAAACAGGGTGGTAACGTCCTCGAACTGTTAGATAATCGATCTTCCAATTCATACATGAAGTTAAGGTGGCCGTCACGGAAATATATACTAATTTCTTTCTCTGAGCACGATATTATACTCCAGGTCCGGCGGGTTTGTTTTTCAGAGGGTAAGGTTATCGGTAAAACGATCGACTTTACAGCAATTGATATCGATCTCAAACGAATTCACGATATTCTTTAGCATTCAAACCGTGAATAAAGGTGTCTATCTCCAATACTGTTCAGTGGATATAATCCCGGGATTCGTGGTTTGACTCTCGGTATCACAGAATAGGAGAAACCATTCACTTAGCTGTGCGATTCTCAACGAGGGTGGCAACGTTCTCCAGCGCTTTGACACTCGACCTTCTTGTTCAGACATGAAATTAAGGTGCCTGTCACAAATGTGAATGTTAATTTGCTTCACTGTGCACGAAGTTACGCTCTTGATTCAGCGGGATATATTTAAGAATGGAAAGGACTTCGGTAAAAACGTTTGCTGTATAGCTATACGTATCGTTCCACACCGGTTTGACTCTGTTCATTAATATTTATACCGTGAAATATGATGTCTCATACCAATACTGTACAGCGGGTTTAGTCGCGGATTACCTTGCTCTTCTCTCGGAAACTCAGGATAGGTGAAGCTATTGTCTGAGCCGTTCGAAGTATCGAGGAAGGTGGTACCGTTCTCGAACATTGTAACACGCGATCTTGTAATTCGTACATGAAATGAAGGTGCCAGATATCAAAATGAATACTAATTTGCGTCTCTGGACACGAAGTGTTAATCTGGATACAGCGGGTTAGCATCTCGGATTGTAAGGCCTTCGGTAGAACGAATGACACTATTCAAATACGTGACGTTAGACATCTGCTTGTCCCCGTAATTTAACATTTATACCGTGAAATAAGCTGTCTGGTGATAATACTATTCAGCGAATTAACTCCCGGAATACATGGTTTGACTCTCGGAATCGCAGGATGGGTGAAGCTCCTTATTGATTCTTCTAATTAAGATTTCGGTCACTAGAATATATACTACTTTGATTCTCTGATCCCGAAGGTATACATACGTTTCGGCGGGTTAGTTTCTCGGAAGGTAAGGTACAGGGTAAAAAGTATTACTTTATTTTAATTGAGAATATTCTCCGGCGGTTTCATTCAGTACCTAAATATTTATACCGCGAATTAAGGTGTCAATTTCCAATATCCTTCAGCGGATGTACTCCCGGAATACCTGGCTTTAACTCACGGAATCACAGGATAATTGTAGCTAGAAGTTCGGCTCACGAAATGGTGGTAACGCTCCCGATAGGATTGACCCCCCATACTCTAATTTACACATGACGTTAAGGTGCCCGTCACTGAAATGAAGACTAACCTCTATCTCTGAATACGAACATATACTCTCTGTACAGCGAGTTAGGTTCGCGGAAAGTAAGGCGTAAACTTTGACTCTCTACCAATAGGTAACCATCTACAACAGATTGACTCTGTTCATTGCCGATACCATTGCCAATACTGTTCAGCTAATTTATTCCCGGAATACCTGGTTTGGCTCTCGGAATCAAAGGATGGTTGATGCTACTGACTTGGCCGCTTGTACCCCAAAGATGGTTGTAACGCTCCCGAACGGTTTGCACTCCATCTTCTTATTCATAAGGTCCCCATCACTGAAGTTATACTATCGACACGACAGGTTACCTTCTCGGAAGGTAAGGTATTCGGTAAAAGGAATGACTTTATACCAATTGGTAATTTTCTCCGACGGTTTGACTCCATATTTTAATATTCAAACCGTGTATTAAGGTGCCTATTGCCAATATTGTTCAGCGGTTTTACTCGAGGAATACAAGGCATGACTCTCCCGATACAACGGGTTAATTTTTCGGTGAGTACGACCTTTGGTAAAACGTTTAATTTTATAGCAATTGCTAACGATGCCAATCGGTTTCTCGATGTATTTTAATATACAAACCGTGAATTATGGTGTTACTCAGAAATACTGATCAGCGGATTTACTGCCGAAATATCTTGTTTGGCTCTCGGAATCACAGGATAGGTGAAGCCATTGACTTAGCCATTCGTCTCTCACAGTTGGTGGTATCGTTCTCGAACGGTATGACCCTCAATCTTCTAACTCATACTCGAAGATAAGGTGCTCATCACTGAAATAAGTGCTAATTTCTGTTTCTGTACACGAAGATAAACTCTCGATGCAGAGCGTCAAGCACTCGGAAGGTAAGGCCATTTGTAAAACGATTGACTATATGGCAATTGGTAACGTCCTCAAACGGTTTGTCGCTATACCTTAATATTCAAACCGTGAACTATGGAGTCGATTGCCAAAATTCTTCATTCTATTTACGCCCGGAATACATGGATTGACTCACGGAAACACAGGATACGTGAAGCTATTGTCGTAAACGATCGACCCTCAAACAGGGTGCTAACATGCTCGAACGGTTTGACCATCGATCTTCAATTTCGTACATGAAATTATGATGTCCGACACTAAAATGTGCACTAATTGCATGCTCTCAACACTGCATTATACTCTTCATACAGCGCGTTAGGCTTTCGGTGTGAAAAGCCTACCGTGAATCGTTTGACATTATAACAATTGGTAAGGTCCCCAAACGGACTGACGCACTACATTAATATTTAAACCGGGAATTATGGTGCCCAGTGCCAATACTTTTCAGCAAATTTATCCCTGGAATACCTGGTTTGACTCTCAGAATCCAGGGATAGGTGAAGCCATTGACATAACCGTTCGAATGTCAAGGAAGATGGAAACGATCTCGAACCGTTTGACTCTCGATCTTCTATTTCCTAAATGATATTCAGGTGCCCGTAACTAAAATGTATACTATTAGGGCGTCCCATAAGTTCGCTCGCGGTGATATTTTCATTCCTCGTCTCAGTTTATAAACTATATCGATGATTAACGACTATGTCAACGGAATAGGAAGTAGTCGTAGAACGAAATGGCATCGAAATTTTTTTTAAATATTTAAATATTTATTCACGTATAATTTTTAATGGTCAAAGTAAAAACCGGAACGAGTTTATATGTCGACCTAATTATTCGTACCTCGGAACACGGTGATATACTATCTATACAGTGGGTTTGGTTCTCAGTAGGTAAGGCCATCTGTGAAGAGTTTGACACTATAACAGAGGATAACGTACTACAAAGGTTTAGCGCTCTACTTTGATATGCATATCGTGAATTCACGTGTCCGTTTGTAGTTCTGCATTGTGGATTGACTCCCGGAATATCAGGACTGACCCTCGGAATCAGGGGATAGCTTAAGCTGTTGACGTTGCTATTCTACGCTCGAAGATGCTGGTATCGTTCTGGGTTGGTATGACCCTCGATCTTCCTATTGATACATGAAACTGTAGTGTCCGTCTGCTGAATTGTCTGCTAATTTGTTTTCATGAACACTAAGCAGGGCACTTGCTACAGCGGGTTAGGTTCTGGGAAGCTAAGGTATCCGGCAAAATGTTTGATTTTACACAATTTGATAATGGGTGAAAACGGTCTGGCTCTCTAATTTAATATTTATACCGTGAACTAAGGTGACTTTTGCCAATAGTGATCTGCGGATTCACTACCGGTATACCAGGTTTGACGTCCGGATCACAGTACAGGTGAGGTTATTGAGTATAGCCATTAGCCTCACAACGAAGGCGGTAACGTTATAGAACGGTTTTGCACTCGATCCTCGTACCCATGTATGGAAGTAAATTACCCGTCTACCACAATGTCTACTAATTTTATCACGTGAAGGCTAAGATAGACAATATCAGCAGCGAGTAGGGTCCTCGGATCGTAAGACGTTCGGTAATAAGTGTTACTCTATACCTATATGTAAGGTTCTACAGCGGATTGAGCCTGTAGTATGCCATTTACACCGCGAATTAAGGTCACTACTACCAATAATGTCTAATGGATATACTGTATGGATATACTGGTATGTCTGTCGCTTTTGCTACTCATTCATGAAACTACGGTGTCCATCTGCTAAAATGTATACTAACTTGTTTGCGTGAACATTAAGGAAGACGCTGCCTACAGCGGGATAGTTTTCTCGGAAGGTGCGTCCTTCATGAAGAATTTTGACTGTATCCCAATAAGTAACGGTCAACATCGGCTCCAGTCTGGACTTTAATATTCATAACGAGAATTGAGTTGTCAATTGCCAATACTGTTCAGCGGATTTACTCCTGGCATAACTGGTTTCACTCACGGAATCTCCTGATAGGTGAAAGTATTGACCTAGTCGTTCAATTCTGAAGGATGGCGGCATTGATCTCGAACGGTTTGTCCCTCGAATGACCAAACCGCTAATTGGGGAGTATATTGTCTCTACATTTCCGCGGATTTACTCCCGAAATGCCTGTATACACTTTCGGAATCACAGGATAGTTGAGGCTACTGACGTTGCCGCTCGACTCTCGGAGAAGGTGGTATCATTCCCGGACGGTTTGACTCACGATCTTCCTACTGATACATGAAATTAGCGTGTCCGCCTTCTAAAATGTCTAATAATTTGTTTCCGTGAGCACTAAGCACGATACTCGCTTCAGCGGGTTAGGTTCCAGAAAGGCAAGGTATTCAATATGAAATTACTTTTTAGCAATTCTTAATGATCTCCGACGGCTTGTCTCTCTACTTTTATATTCATACTGTGAAGTAAGGTGTCAATTGCCAATACTGTTCAGCCGTTTTACTCCCGGAATACCTCGTTTGGCTATCGAAATATCGGGATTGGTGATGCCGTTGACTTAGCCGTTCGTTCTGTAAAGACTGTGGGATCGTTCTCGAAAGGTTGGACTCTCGATTTTGCTATTCATACTAGAATATGTCGTATCCGTCTGGTAATATGTCTACCAATTTAACTTCACGACTACTCGGAAAAAAACCCTCTCTACAGCGGATTAGCTTCTCAGACAGTAAAGCCTTCGGTAAAAAATTTTTCTCTATACCAATATGTCACGTCCTACAACGGTTTGATTCCCTTCTTTTCTATTTACATAGTTATTGAAGGTGTCAATTGCGAATAGTGTTCTGCGGATTTGTTCCTCGAATACCTGATTTGCCTCTCGGATTCACAGGATATGCGAAAAAATTGACTTAGCTGTGCGACGCTCAAAGATGCTGATCACATTCTCGATCGTGTTGACTCTCGATGTTGACATTTATACACACGAATGTGGTGTCCTTCCGCTAAAGTGTCTACTAACTTGTTTCCGTGAACAATAAGCAAGGCACTCGCTACAGCGTGCTAGGTTTGCGGAACGTGACGCATTCAGTAAAAAGAATGACTTGAAACGAATTGGTAATGTTCGTCGACGGTTTTAGTCCCTACTTTAATATTCGTAGACCGAATTAATGTGTCTATTGCCAACACTGCTCAGCTGACTCAATCCCAGAATACGAGGTCTGACCGGCGGCATAACAGGATAGGTGGAGCTACTGACTTAGCCGTTCGAATCAGAAAGTAGGTGGGATCATTCTCGAACGGTTTGAGCAAGACACACCCGACAGCAGGATACGCCCTCGGTGATAAGGTATTCGGTAAAGAAATATCTTTATGACAGTTGGTAATGTTCTTCTACTGTTTGACTCTATACTTTAATATGCAAACCCGGAATTGAGGTGTCTATTGCCAATACTGTACAGCCCATTTACTCCCGGAATACCTGGCATGACCCTTGGAATCAAAGGATAGGCGAAGCTATTGACATAGCCTTTCGACTCTGAAAGAAGGTGGTAACGGTCTCGAACGGTCAGACCCTCGGAATTCTAATTCATACATGAAATAATCGTGACCGGCCCTAAAATGTCTTCCATTTTGTTTCCACGAACACTAAGCAAGACACTCCCAACAGTGGGCTCGGGTTCACGAACAGTACGGCCTTCGATAAAAAGATTGATCGTATACGAGTAGGTTACGTTCCCCAACGGTTTAAAACCCGATATCTCATTTCATACATGAAATTAAGGTACCAGTCACGGAAACGCATACTAATGTCTTATACTGAACACGAAGATATAATCTCGATACAGCGAGTTCGGTTCTCGGGAGGAATGGGTTTCGATAGATGTTTTACTCAGTGCCAATATGTAACGTTCTATATCGGTTTGAATCTGTACGTTCATATTTGTTCCGAGAATTAAAGTGTGTATTGCCAATACTGTTCCTCGAAGTTACTTCGGGAACACCTGGATTGACTCTGGGTATCGCAGTATCGGTGACGTTATTGACTTACCCGTGCGACTCTCAAGAAGGTTATTAACGTTCTCCAAAGGCTTTACTCTCGATTATATAATGCATACATGAAATTAAGGTGGCCGGCACTAAAATGTGCAATAAGTTTGTTTTTCTGAACACGAAAGTATGCTCTCTTTGTAGCGGGTCATGTTCTCGGAGGGTAACGTCTTCGGTAAAAGGTATGACTTTGTATCCGTAGGTTACGTTCTCAAACGGTTTCCCGCTATACTTTAATATGCAAACAGTGAATTAAGGTATCCATTGTCAACAGTGTACAGCGTATTGACTCCCGGAATACCAGGTTTGACTTTCGGAATGACATGGTAGATGATTTTATTGACTTAGCCGTTCGTCTCTAACAGAAAGTGGCAACGATCTCGATCAGTTTGGCCCAAAATTTTCTACTTCGTACATGAAGTTAATGTGCCCGTAACTGAACTTAATGCTAATTTGATTCCCTGCACACGAAGTTATACTCTCCATACAGCGTGGTAGTTTTTCGAAGGGTATGGTTTTCGGTAAAACGTTTGACTGTATAGAAATTGGTAACGATCTCAAACGGTTTGACGGTATGCTTTAATATTCATACCGCGAAATAAGGTGTCTATTTCCAATACTGTTCATCGTATTGACTCCCGGAATACCTGGATTCACTATCTAAGTGTTAGGATAGGTAAAGCTATTGACTTAGCTGCTCATCCCTTAAAGACGACGGGATCGTTCTCGAAAGGTTTGAGACGCGATTATTCAATTCACACGCAAAATTAATGCCGCGTCACTAAAATGTATTCTAATTTGTTACTCTGACCACAAAGTTATTCTTCCGCTACAACGGGTTATCTTCTCGGAAGATAACGCCTTCGGTAACATTTTGACTGTATAGCAATAGGTAACATCCTCAAATGGATTAACGCCATACTTTAATATTAAACCCGTGAATTAAGGTGTCTAATGCCATTACTTTTCAGCGGATTTACTCCAGGAATACCAGGCTTGACTCTCGGAATCACAAATATATGTGAAGCCATTGACGCAGCCGTTCGACTCTCGAAAAAGCTGGAAAAGATTACGAACAGTTTGACAGCCGATCTTCTAATTATTAGATGAAATTAACCAGCCCGTCACTAAAATATTTACTAACTTGTTTCCATGATCTCGAAGTTAGAATCATGACACATCGGGTTATATTCTCGGATGGTAAAGTAGCCGCTAAAGTGTATTACTTTATACCAGTTGGTAACGTTCTCAAGCGGTTTGATGCGCTACTGTAATATTCACACCGTGAATTAAGGTGTCAGTTGCCAATACTATTTAGCGGATTTACTCCTGGAATACCTGGTATGACTCTCGGAATCACAGGATAGGTGAAGCTATACTCTTAGCGTTTCGATTCCCAAAGAAGGTGGTGCCTTTTTCTAACGATTTGATTCACGATTTTGATATTTATACATGAATACTTCGTGGCGGTCTGCTACCATGTCTATTAGTTGGTCTCCGTGAATATTGAGCAAGACACACGCTACAGCGGGTTAGGTATTCGGAAGGTAAGGTATTCGGTAAAGAGATTCACTGTATATGAATTTTTGTTGATCTTCCACGGTTTTACTCTGTACTCTTGTATTTATACCGTGTATTATGGTGTCCATTGCCAATGAGAATCACAGCGTTTACTTCCGGAATACCTGACACGGCCCTCGGAATCACAGAATAGGTGAAGCTGTTGAATGAGCCTTTCGATCCAGATAGAGGGTGGTGACGTTCCCGAACCGTTCCATCCTCGATCATCTAATTCATACATGAAATTAAGTTGCCCATCACTAAAATGTATAACAATTTGACCCACTGAGTATGAAGTTATCCTCTCGACACAGGGGGATGGGTTATCCGAAGGTAAGGCCTTCGGTTAAATATCTTACTCTATTCGAATAGGTAACATTCCTCATCGCTTTGATACTGTACTTTAATATTCAAACCGTGAATTAAGGTGTTTATTGCCAATATTGTTCAGCGGACTTACTCCTGGAATACCAGGCTTGAGTCTCGGAATAACAACTATATGGAGCAACTGACTCAGCCGTTCGCCTTAAAAAAGGGTGGTTACGATCTCGAACGGTCAGACGCTCGATTTTCTAATTCATACTTGAAAATAAGGTGCGCTTCTGCTATAGCGTCAACTCATATGTTTCCGTGAGCACTAAGCATGACAATCGCTACAAAGGGATAGGTTCTAGAATGGTTATGCTTTCGGTTGAAAGAAATACTCTATACCAGTTGGTAATGTTCCCCGACGGATTGTGCTTCTACTTTAATATTCATACCGTAAATTAATTTGTCTATTGCCAATACGATTCTGCGTATTTACTCCTGGAATACCTGGTTTCACTATCGGAATCACAGGATAGGTGAAGCTATTGTCTTATCGTTTCGACATCCAGACAAGGCGGCAACGTTCTCGAGCGGCTTGACNAAAAGTAAAGTAATTGACGTAGCTGTGCCACTCTGAAAGAAGGTGATTACGTTCTCGAACGGGATGACACTCGATCTTATAATTGGTGCATGAAATATACGTGCCCGTCACTATAGATCACACCGATGTGTTTCTTCGAACACGATGTTATACTCCCGATACAGCGGAATAGATTCACGGAGGCTAAGACATTCTTAAATAAGTTTTGATCTATACTAATGGGTATCGTTCTACAACGGCTTGAAGCTCTACTTTAATATACGAACTGCGAATTAAGCTGTCAACTGGCATTAGTGTACAGTGTATTAAGTCCTGATATACCTGGGGTGACTCTCGGTGGGATCGCTCTCGAACGGTTTGACTGTCGATCATCTAATTCATACATGAGATTAAGATGCCCGTTACTAAAATGTATAATAATTTTCTTCTCTGAACACGACGATGTACACTCGATATAGTAGGTTAGCATGTCGGAGGGTAAGGCATTCGGTAAAATGTGTGACTTCCTGCCAATACGTAACGTTATTCCACGGTCTGACTCTCTAGTATATTATACATACCGCGAATTAAGGTATCTATTACCAATACTGCACCGCGCATTTACTCCCGGAATATCTCGTCTGACGTTCGGTATCTCACAATATATGAAACTATTGACTTACTGGCTCGGAGCACAAAGAAGGCGGTAACGTTCTCGAGAGGTTTGGACCTCGATCTTCTTAGTCATAATGAAATTAATGTCCTCGCCACTATCATATTCACTACTTTGATCGCTTGAACACGGAGTTATACTCTCGAATCGGCGGGGTAGTTTCTCNTTGTTTCCGTGAATATTTAGCATAGCACACGCACCAGGTGTTAAGCTGGAAGGTAAGACCCTCGGTAAAAAGTTTGAATCTATAAGAATATGTAATGTTCTACAACCATTCGACGGGGTTTTATAATATTCCAGCAGTGAATGGAGATGTCTATTACCATTACTGTTCCGCGAATTTACACCCGGAATATTTGGGGTTACTCTCGGGGTCATAGTATAGGTGATGCTTATGGCTCAGCTGTGCGACTCTGAACGACGGTGGTAACGTTCTCGATTGGTTTGGCCCACGATTTTGTAATTCATACATGAAATTAAGGTGCCCGTCACTTAGACGCATATTATTCACATCTCCGAACACGAAGTGATACTCTCGATACTGCAGGTTAGCTTTTCCGATGGTAAGTCTATGGGCAAAACGTTTGACTCTATACCAATATATAACGGTCTACAACGGTTTGACAGTCGGCTTCATTATTCAAACCGTGAATTAAGGTGTCCATTTCCAATGCTGTTCTGCGGATTTACTCCAGGAACACCTGCTATCACTCTCGGAGGCACAGGATAGGTGAAGTTATTGACTTAGCCGTTACTCTCTCACAGATGGTGGTAACGTTTTCAAACGGCTCGACGCTTGATCATCTAATTCATGCATGAAGTTATGGTATCCGTCACTGAACTGAATGCCAATTTCTTTCTCTGATCACGATGTTACACTCTCGATGAAGCGGGTGATGTACGCAGAAGGTAAGGCCGTCGATCAGCGATTGACTTTATACCAATTGGTAACGCTCTCGAATGGTTTAACGCACTACTTCAATGTTCTAACCGTGAATTAAGGTATCTATTGCCAATCCTATTCAGCCGATTTACTCTCGGAATATCTAGTTTGACTCTAGCAATCTCTGGATGGGGGATGCTATTAACTTATGTGTGCGACTCCCGAAAAAGATGGTAACGTTCTCATACTGTATTACGCCTGATATTCCTATTCATTCATATTATCGTACGCGTCAAAGAGGGTGGGATCGTTCTCCAACTGTTTGACATTCGATTTTCCTATTCATTCATGAATAAAAGCTGTCGGTCTGCTAAAATGTCTACTGATTTGTTTACCTGAGGACGAAGCATGATACTCTCTACTGCGGGTTTGGTTCTAGGAAGGAAAGGCTTTCGGTAAATGGAATGACCGCATACCAATCGGTACTGTTCTGCGACGGATTGACATTTTACTGTAATATTCATACTGAGAATTAAGGCGTCTGTTGACAATACTGTTCAGCGGATATACAGCCGCAATACCAGGCTTGACTCTCAGAATCACAACAATTGGTGAATATGCTGGCTCAGCCGTTCGACTCTAAAAGGTGGTGGTAACGATCTTGAACGGTGATCTTCTGATTCATACATGAAATCATGGTGTCCATCTGCTAAGATGTCTACTAATTTGTATCTTTGTTTACGAAGTTATACTCTCGATGAAGCCGGTGTGGTTCGCGGAAGGTAAGACCTTCGGCTACATATTTAACAATATTCCAATACGTAACGTTCTACATCACTTTGACTCTGTTCCTTAATATCTATAGCCTGACATACTGTGTATAATGATAATGATATACGGCGGACTTACTCCAGGAGTACCTGGTTTGAATCTAGGTATCACAGGACGGGTGAAGCTGTTTTCTAAGCTGTGCGACACTCAAAGACGATAGTAACGATCACGATTGGATTCGCCCTCGATTTTGTAATTCATACATGATATTGTGGAGCTCATAACAAATATGTTTACTAATTTACTTCTCTGTAATCGATGTGATACACTCTATAGAGAGGGTTAGTTTCTCGGATGGTACGGCCTTCGGTAGAATGTTTGACTCTATACGAATAGGTAAAGCTCTACAATCGTTTGACGATCGACCTTAATATTCATACGGTAATATAAGCTGTCTATTGCCAATACTATTCAGCGGATTACACCCGGAATACCCTCTATGACTCAGGGATGCACAGAATAGGAGAAGCTATTGACTTAGCCGTTTGTCTCTCAAAGAAGGTGGGATCGTCCTCGATCGGCTCGACTGCCGATTATTCTGTTCACACATGCAAATGTGGTGTCCGTCGGCTAAAATGTCTACTAATTTTTTTCCGAGAGCACGGAGCATGACACTTGTTACAGCGGGTTAGGTTCTCGGAAGGTGAGGAAATCGGTGTAAAGATTGACTTAATACCATTTGGTGATGTTCTACAACCGTTTAACATCCTACTTTAATATTCATACCGTGATTTAAGATGTATATTTCCAATACTCTCAGTGGATTTACTCCAGGAATACCAGGCTTGACCCTCGGAATCACAAGGATAGGTGAAGCTATTGACACAGCAGCTCGATTCATCTAGAAGGTCACAACGATGTCGAACGGTTTGACACTGGATCATCTAATTTATATAAGGAAATAAGGTGCTCGTCATTAAAATGTATACTAATTTGTTTGTTTGGTTACGAAGTTAATCCCACGATACAGCGGGTTATGTTCCCAGAAAATAACGTACCCTGTAAGGAGTATGACATTATACCAATTTGTATTGTTCTCAAGCGGTTAGACGCTCTACTCTGATATACAAACTTTGAATTAAGGTGTCTATTGCTCAAACTCTTCAGCGGACATTCTCATGGAATACCTGGTTTGACTCTCGGAATCACAGGACAGGTGAAGCCTCCGACTTAGACTTCGTCTCTAAATGGTTGTGGTAACTTCCTCGAACGGCTTGAGTCTCGATGTTCTATATTATATATGAAATTACATCGCCCGTTCTTAAAATGTATACCAATCTGTTTCTCTGAACACGAATTTATACTCTCACTACAGCGGCTGCTATTTCCCGAAACCTAAGATCTTCTGTACAAGCTTCGACTTCATAGCAAGTGATAACTTTGTCGAAGAGTTTGACTCTCGGCGTCCATATTCGTACAGTGCATTCTGATGTGCGTGGGCAATACTACACAACGGATTGGCTCCCGAAATGCCTGGCATGACCCACGGAATAGCAGGACATCTGAAACTATTGGCATGGCCGTCCAGCTCTGCTGAAAGATGGTGTCGTTCTCGAACGGACTGAGTCTGGGTTTTCCTATTCATACATGCAATTATGCTGTCCATGTGCTCATATATGTACCAATTTGTTTTCATGAACAGAAGGGTACGCAATAGCTAGTTCGGGGTTAGTTCTAGGAAGATAAGTTATTCGATAAAACGTTTGACTTTGTACCGGCTGGTGAAGTTCTCGAATGGTTTGACGCTCATCTTTAAGATACAAATCGCGAATTAAGGTGCCTATAACCGATACTCTTCAGCGGATTTACTCCCGAAATTTCTGTTTTGCCTATCGGAATAGCAGGATAGGTGAAGCTATTAACTTAGCCGTTCGAATCTCAAAGAAGGTGGGATCGCTCTCGAACGGTTTGACTGTCAATCATCTAATTCATACAGGAGATTAAGATGCCCGTTACTAAAGTGAATAATAAATTTCATCTCTGAACACGACGATGTACACTCAATATAGTTGGTTAGCATGTCGGAGGGCAAGGCATTCGGTAAAATGTGTGAATTCATACCAATACGTATCGTTAATCCACGGTCTGGCTCTCTACTATATTATACATACAGCGAATTAAGGTATCTATTACCAGTACTGCACAGCGCATTTACTCCCGGAATATCTCGTCTGATGTTCGGAATCTCACGATATATGAAACTATTGACTTACTGGTTCGGAGCTCAAAGTAGGCGGTAACGTTCACGAGAGGTTTGGACCTCGATCTTCTTAGTCATAATGAAATTAATGTCTCCGCCACTTTCATATTCACTACTTTGATCGCCTGAACACGGAGTTATACTCTCGAATCGGCGGGGTAGTTTCTCGGAGGGTAAGTCATCCTGTAAAACGATTGATTTCATAAAAATTGGTAACCCTCTCAAACGGTATGACGCTCCATTTTAGTATACAAACCTTGAAATAAGGCGTCTAATGTCAATGCTGTTCAGCGAACTTACTACAACTATTGATGTAGCCGTTCATCACTCGCAGACGGTGGCAACGTTTTCGAACGCTCTGACCCTCGATGCTGATATTTATACACAAATATGTGGTGTTCGTCCGCTAAAGTGTCTACTTACTTGTCTCCGTGCACATTATGCAGGACACTCGCTAGAGCGGGTTAGGTCCTCGGAAGGTATGGTATTCGATAACAGCAATGACTTTATGAGCATCGGTATTGATCTCCGTCGGTTTGGCTCTCTACATTAATATTCATGCCGTGAAATAAGGTGTCTGTTGCCAATAAACTTCAGTGGACTTACTCCAGGAATACCTGGTATCGGAATCGCAGGATAGGAGTAGCTATTGACTTAGGCGTTCGAAACTCATAGATTGTAGTAACGGCCTTGAAAGGTTTGACCCTTGATCTACTAATTCATACATGATGTTGATGTGCTCATGACTAAAACGTATACTAATGTGTCCCATTGATCACGATGCTATACTCTCGATACAGCGGGATAGTTTTTCGGAGGGTAAGATCTTCGGTAAGACGTATGACTTTATAGGAATTGGTAATGTTCTACTATGGATTTACGGCCCGCTTTAATATTCAATCAATGAAGTGAGGTGTCTATTGCCAATACTGTGCAGGGCTTTTCACCATATATACCTGGTGCGACTCACGGCATCTCAGGATAGGTGCAGCTATTGTCATCGTTGTGCGATTCTGAAAGATGGTGGGATCGTTCTCAAACGGTTCGACTGCATTTTAATCTGTTCATACATGAAAATGAGGTAACCGTCTGCTAAAATGTCTACTATTTGTGTCCGTGAGCACTAAGAATTACACTCGCTACAGCGGGATAGATACTTGGAAGTTAGGGTAACCGGTAAAATGTTTGACATTATACCATTTGGCAATGTGCTCAAAAATTTTGGCAGTCTACTTAAATCCCCGCAGGGGCTGTGGTTCGCCTTCTGGACCCATTGCAGTATGGGTATGACGAACCCACGGTGACCGAATCGGCCGAACCTAGGCCGAGGTGAGCAAGCACCTCATTCAGGAAGTATGGTGTCCTTACGCGGGGTATGACCAGTACGGCCCTGCATACACTGGTACCTCGGGAACCGGATCGAGCCCTGTGATGGGCGGGCTTCGCCCCCCCCCGCGCCGGTTCCGTGGGTTGGCCTCGAGGGGGCAGTGGTAAGCCCATATGGCGGGNTTTAGAAAGGTCCCGGCCTCCCCAAGGTTGGCTCGTAGGGCTTGCAGTCTAGGAGCCAATTGGTAGGTCCGTGGTAAGGTGCTCCAAGGACTGCGCTGATTGGGCGTATCCCAATCCCGCGCCTATGGGAGCCGTGTGGATCAAGCCCTATTGGCAGGAACCGCACGTTGAATCACTGACACTATTTATCTACTTTAATATTCATACCATGAATTTAGGTGACTATTGCCAATATTGTTCAGCGGATTTACTCCCGGATTACCTGGTTTGTCTTCCGGAATCACAGGATGGGTGTAGCTATTGACACTCCATCTTCAGACTAATACTTGAAGTTGAGCTGCTCGTCTCGGAAATATATACTAATTTCCATTTCTGAACACGAAGTTACATTCTCCGTGTAGAGGGTGATGCTCGCGGAAGGTTCGGCCTTCGGTAAAAAGAATGACTTTAATCCAGTTGGTCACGATCTCAAACGATTTGACCCTCTGCGTTAATATTCAAACCGGGAATTAAGGTGTGTACTGCCAATACTGTTCAGCGGATTTACTCCCAGATTATCTGTTTGCTCTCTCCGAATCACAGGATAGGTGCAGCAATTGACTTCGCCGTTCTATTCTCAACGATGGTGGTAACGTTTTCGCTCGGTTTGACCCTCGATCATGCTATTCATACATGAAAAATGTGTCTGTCTGCTAAGATCTCTACTAGTCTGTTTCCGTGAAAACTAAGCAAGGAACTCGCTGCAGCGGGATTGGTTCTAGGAAGGTCAGGTTTTCGGTAAAAAGGATTACTGTATGGAAATAGGTATCGTTCTACAACGGTGTGACTCTATTCTGCAATATATATATTATGAAATATCGTGTCTAGTACCAATACTGCTCAGCGAATCCACTCCAGTCACACATGATTTGACTCTCGGACTCAGGTGAAGCTAGTGACTTGGGAGTTCGACTCTCAGCGAAGGTGGTAAAGCTCCGGAACGGTTTGATACCCGACCTTCTAGTTCATGC
>NIJG01002961.1:7886-18589 GCA_002201625.1 Euglossa dilemma
TCCGAGAGCCAAACCAGTCATTACGCAACTTCGCTGAATTATATAGGAAATTGACGCATGAATTCAAGGTTTGAACATTAATGGGGGATGACAAACTGACAGAGATCATGACCAATTGGTATAGTGTCACTCCTTTTACCGAAGGCATTGCATTCCGAGAAGATAACTCGCTGTATCGATAGTATGACGTGGTGGTTAGGGAAGCAAAGTATTACACATTTTAGCGCGGGGCAGCATAATTCCAAGCATGAACATGAAGATCGATCGTCAAACCTCTCGAGAATGTTACCAGCTTCTATGAGTTCGGCTAAGACAATAGCTTCACCTATCCCGCGAAACCCGGAATAAAACCAGGTATTGCTGGGGTAAATCAACTATAAACAAATATAAATAGTTTCACATATCCTAAGCTTCCGACATTCAAATCAGGTATTCCGGGAGAGATCGGCTGAACAGTATTGGCAGTGGACACATTAATCCACGATTTGCATATTAATGTAGAGCGTCAAACCATTTGAGAACATTACCGATTGCTATGAAGTCAAACGCTTTACCGAAAACCATACCCTCCGAAAAACTAACCTGCTGCATCCACCGTATATCATCGTGTTCACTGAATGAAATTAGTATTCATTTCAGTTACGGGCTCGCGAACTTCATGGATGAATTACAAGATCGAGTGTCTGACCGTTCGACATGGCTGCCACCTTTTGTGAGAGACCAACGCCTGAGTCAATAGCTTCACCTATCCTGTGACTCCGGGTGTCATACCAGGTACTCCCAGCGGAAATCCGCTGGACAGTATTGGCAGTAGATCCTGTCATTCACTGTTCGAATGTTATAGTAGGGCGTCAAACCGTTGTAGAACTTTACCTATTCGTATAGAGTTCAATACGTTACCGTAGGCCTCACATTACGAGAAGTTAACCCGCTATATTGAGGGTAAAACATCGGATTCAGGGAAAGAAATTAGTCTTCGGTTCAACGGAGGGCACCATAACTTCATGTATGAATTAGATGGTCGTCGGTGATACCGTTCGGGAACGTTACCATCCACTTTGCGAGTAGAACGGTGAAGTCAATAGCTCCGTCTATCCTGAGATTTCGAGAGTCATACCACGTAATGTGAGAGTAAGTCCGCTGAATAGTATTGGCTATTCACACCTTAATTCAACATTTGAATATTAAAGTAGAACGTCATAATGTTCGAGAAACTTATCATTTGTTATAAGGTTAAACGTTCTATCGAATAAGTTACCTTCCTAGAACCAACACTGCACTAGAGGTTGTCTACCTTAGTGTTCAATAGAACAGATTAGTAGATACTTTAGAAGGCGGTGAATATAATTGCATGTATGAACAGGAAAACCCAGAGTCATCCTGTTCAAGAACAGTACCATCTTCTTTAAGAACCGAACTGCTAAGTCAATAGTATCACATATCTTGTTATTCTGAGGGTCAAACCAGGCATTCCGGGAATCAATCCAGAGTGCAGAATAATAAATAGACATCATAATTCTCGGTACGAATATTGATGTCGAGAGTCTACCACATCGAGAACGATATCACCTGATAAGTATTCGAATTTTATACAGATCTTGCCTTCCGTGAAACAACACCAGCTGTAGCGAGAGTATAAATACGTGTTCAAAGAAGCAATTAGGTATATATTTTGGGGTCGGGAACCTGAATAACATGTATGAAACATAGCATCGAGTGTTCAACCGTTTGAGAACGTTACCACCTTCTTTGATGGTCGAACGGCAAAGTCAATAGCTTCATGTATCCTGTGATGCCGAATATCAATCCTGATATTCCGGGAGTAAATGCGCTGTACAGTTTTCGCAATAGATACCTCACTTCACGGTTTGAATATTAAAGCAGGCCGTTAAGTCGTTGAAGAACATGACCAATTCGTGTAGGTTTAAGCTTCTTACAGAATGCCTATCCCTCCCAAAAACTGACCCGCTGTATTGAGAGTATAACTTCGCGTTCAGAGAAAGAAATTAGTCTTCAGTGCTGGGTCGGGCACATTAACATCAGGTATGAATTAGAATATCAAATGTCAGACCGTTCGAGAACTTTATCACCCACTTTGAGAGTCGAGCGGCTAGGTCAATAATTTCATCTATCCTGTAATGCCGAGAGTCAAATCAGGAAACACCGGAGTAAATCAGCTGGACAGTATTGCCAAATGACACCTTAGTTCACCGTTCGAATAGTAAATTAGAGTGTCAAACAGTTCAAGAGCGATACCAATTAGTATAATGTCAAATGTTTCACCGAAGGCCTTACTGTCCGCAAACCTCTGCGCCCTCATCGTTAGTATGGGTTCGTGTTCAGAAAAAGCTATAAGTATTCATATCAGTGACAGGTACGTTATCTCCATGTATGAATTAGCAGATAGAGGGTCAAACCGCTCGAGAACGTTGCCACCTTCAGTGAGGGACGAACGGCTTAGTCATTAGCACCAACTATCCTGTTATTCCGAGAGTCAAACCAGGTATTCCGGGAGTAAAAACGCAGAACAGTATTCTCAAAAGAAACGCTAATACACGATATGCGTATTAAGGTGCAGTGTCAAACCGCTGTAGAACGTTATGCATTGGTATAGAGTCAAACTCTTTACCGACGGCCATACCTTTCGGGATCCGACCCCTCTGCATCTAGAGTATAACTTTATAATCAGACAGGGAAACTAGAATACATTATAGTGACGGACACCCTTATTTCATGTGAGAATTCGAAGATCGAGTGTCAAACCGTTAGAGAACGTTACCACCATCTGTGTGAGGCGAACGGCTAAGTCAATGGCTTCACCTATCCTGTGATTCGGAGAGTCAATGCACGTATTCCGGGAGTGAACGCTCTGAACGGCATCGGCAAATGACACCTTTATTCGCGGTATAAGTAAGAAACTAGAGAGTCAAACCGTGGACGAACAATAAAAATTCATATAATGTCATTCTTTTTACCAAATACATTACCTTCCATGAACATAACCCGCTGTTACGTGAGTCTTGCTTAATGATCACGGGGACATAATTAGTAGACATTTTGGCAGACGGACACCATATTTTAATGTATGACTAGGACGATCAATGGTCAAACCATTCCAGATCATTACTACCTTCTTTTAGAATCGACCGGCTACGTCAATGGCATCACCTATCCTGTGATTCCGAAAGTCCAACCTGCTATTCCGGGAATAAATCCGCGGAACTTTATTGGCACTATACACTTTATTTCACGTCATGAATATTAAAGTAAAGCACCAAACCATTTGAGAACCTTGCCAATTTGTACCGAGACAAACCTTTTACCGAAAGGATTACCTGCGATGACTCTAACCCGCTGTACCGTGGGTATAACTTCGTGTTCACCGAAAGAAAAAAGTATTCATAGTAGTAACTGGCACATTAATTTCATGTATGAATAAGAAAATCGGGAATCAAACCGTTCTAGATCTTTACTACGTTCGCTGAAAGTTGCACGTTTACGACAATAGCTTCTGCTACCCTGTGATTCCGAAAGTTAAACCAGGTGTTCGGGGAGTACATCCGCAGAACAGTATTGATAATGGACACCAAATATGAAGGTGTGATATTGAAATAGTTCGTCAAACCGTTTGAGAGTGTTACCATTTGCTGTAAAGTGCAACGCTTTCCCGAAGGCCCCGCCCTTCAATAATTTAACCCGCTGTATTGAGATTATAACTGCGGTCTCCGAGAAAGAAATATTTATTCATTTCAGCCACGGGCACCTTACCTTCATGCATGAATTAGAAGACCGACTGTCAAACCTTACAAGAACGTTATCACCTTCCTCGAATGTACCACATCTAAGTCAATAGCCGCCCCTATCCTTTGATTCCGAGAGGCAAATCAGGTATTCCAGGAGTAAATGCGCTGAACAGTATGGGCAATAGACACCTTAGTTCACGGTTTGAATATTAAAAGTGAGTGCCAAACCGTTGTCGACCGCTACTCATTTGGTATAGAGGCAATCCTTTTACTAAAGACCTTACCGACCGAGAAGCTAACACTCTGTCCTGAGCGTATAACTTCGTCTTCATAGAGAGACATTAGCATTCATTTCAGTGCTGGTCCTCTTAACGTCATGTAGGAATTAGAAGATAAACGGTAAACCAGTTCGAGACCGTTTCCACCTTGTATGATGTTTGAACACCTATGTCAATAGCTTCACCTATCCTGTTGTTCCGAAAGTCGTACCAGGTACTCCAGGAGTAAATCAGCTGAACTGTATTGGAAATAGACACCTTAATTCGCGATCGAGTATTAATGCGGAACATCAAACCGATGTAGAGATTTACATATTCGTATAGAGTCAAATTATTTACCGTAGGCCTTACCTACCGAAAACCTCACCCGCAGCATAGAGAGTATAACTTCCATTTCAAAGAAAGAAATTAGTATTAGTTTCAGTGACCGGGGACAATAACTTCATGTATGAATTTGAAATCGATGGTCAAACAATTCGAGATCGTTACCAACGTATGTGAGAGACGAACGGCTACGCCAATGGCTTCAGCTATCCTGTGATTCCGTGAGCCAAAAACCGGGTATCCCGTGACTAAATCCGCTGGACTATATTGGCAGTAGATACCTCAATTCAGAGTATAGATGTTAAAGTAGAGCGTCAGACCTTTGTCGAACATTACCAATTGGTATCATGTCAAAGTTTCAGCGTAGGCCATGCCTTCAGAGAACCTCACCCGCTGTATCGACGGTATAACTTTGTGACCAGGGAATCAAGTTAGCATATATTTTCGTAACGGGCACCTCAATTTCGTGTACGAATTAGGACATCGAGCGTCGAATCGTTGGAGAACATTGCCTTCCTTTTTGAAAGTCGCACAACTTTGTCAATCGCTGCACCTATCCTGCGATACCGAGAGTCAATCCAGGTATTCCACGTGTAAATCCGCTGAGCAGTAATGGCATTGGACACCTTAATTCACGGTATGAATACTAATGTAGAGAGTCAAGCTGTCGCTGAGCATTACCACTTGGCACATAAATTATTTACGGAAGGCATTACCTTCCGAGAAACTGACCCGCTGTATCACGAGTGTACTTTGTGTTCAGAGAAACAAATTGGTGATCATTTTAGTGACGGCCACCTTAATCTCATATATGAATTAGAATATCGAGTGTCGAACCATTAGATAACGATTCCACATTCTATGAGAGTCAAGCGGCTATGTCAATAGCTTCACCTATCTTGTGATTCCGAGATTCAAACCAGGTATTCCGGGATTAACTCCGCTGAACAGTATTGGCAATAGGCACTTCAAATTACGTTGTGGATATTAAGGTAGAAAGTATAACGTGTGTGATGCATAGTGCTCACGGAAACAAATTAGTAAACATTTTAGCAGAAGGACACATTATTTTCATGTATGAATAGAATAATCGAGAGTCAATCCATTCGAGAACGATCACAACTCTGAGAGTTGAACGGCTATGTCAAAAGCACCACCTATACTATGATTCCGAGAGTTGAACCAGGTATGCCGGGAGTGAATACGCTGAGCAGTATTGGCAATAGATACCTGAGTCCACTGCTTTAATGTTAAAGTTAAGTGTCAATCCATTTGAGAACGTTACCAATTGTTATAATGTGATTCATTTTACTGAGGACCTTACCCTCCGAATGTCTAATCCGCTGTACCGAGTGTCATGCTTAGGGCTCAGGGTACAAATTAGAACACAGTTTAGCTGACGGAAACCGTATTTTTATCTATGAATAGAATAATTTAGAGTCAAACCGTTCGAGAACAATCCCACCTTTTCTGAGAATCGAAGGGCGAAATGAATAGCTTCATCCTGTGATTCCTAGAGGTACGCCACGTACACCTGGAGAGAATGCGCTGTACATTGTTGGCTATAGACACCTTAATTCATCGTTTGAATGTCAAATCAGGCCGTCAAGCCGTTGTAGAACATATCATATTGGTGTACAGTGAAAGTATTTTCAGAAGCCTTTCTCACCGGAAACGTAACTCAGTGTTTCGATTCTACAATATTTTCTTCAGAGGAATAAATTAGAAAATGTATTAGTCACGCGCACCTTACTTTTATTTATGAATAAGAAGATCAAGTATTATGCCGTTTAAGAACATTACCAACTTTCATTTCTTAATATCATGTACGAATTAGAAGATCGAGGGTCAAACCGCTCGTGAACGTTACAAACCTCTTTGAGATTCAGTCGGCTGAGTGAATAGCTTCACCTATGCTGATATTACGATATCCAAATCAGGTATTCCGGGAGCCATTTCGCTCTACGCAATTGGGAATGGATACCGTATTTCGCGGTTAGAATATTAAAGTAGAACGTCAAACCGTTTGAGAGCGTTACCAATTGGTATAGCGCCATTCGTTTTACTGAATGCATTACCTTCTTAGAACCTGACCCGCCGTATCGAGAATATAGCTACGTGTTTCGGAAACACATTAACATACAATTTAGTGATGATACCTTTAATTCGTGCATGAATTAGAAGATCGAGGGTCAATACGTTCGATGACGTTGCCGCCTTCTGTGAGAGACGAACGACTACGTCAATGGCTTTACCTATCCTGTAGTTCAGAGAGGGAAACCATGCATTCTGGGAGTTAGTCCGCTGAAGGGTTTTGGCAATCGACACCTTAATTCACAGTTTGACTATTACAGTGGAGCGTGAAATGCTTTGAGAGCGATAAGAAATGGTATAAAATCAAACGTTTTACCGAAGACCTTACCCTCCATGAACCTAATCCGCCATCTGGGCGGTATAAACTCGTGGTTAGAGAAACAAACTTGTACACATTTTTGTAACGGGCACCTTAATTTCGTTTTCGAATTAGAAGATCTAGTGTCTAACCATTGGAGAACGTTACCGCCGTGTTTGAGAGTCGAAGCTATGAATCAATAGCTTCAGCTATTCCATGATTCCGTAGAGTCAAACCTGGTATTCCAGAAGTAAATCCGCGTTGCAGTATTGGTAGTAGACATCTTAATTCACGCTATGAATATTAAGGTAGTGAGTCAAACCGTCGGTGAACATTACCAACTGGTATAGACTCATTCTTTTTACCGACATCCTTACATTCCGCGCATCTCACCGTCTTCATCGAGAGTATAAGTTCATGTCCACAGAAAACAATTAGTATTCATTTCAGTGACGCGCACCTTAACTTCATGTACGATTTAGAAGACTGAGGGTCAAACCACTCGAGAATGTTGCCACCTTCGGTGAAAGACGAACAGCTAAGTCAATATCTTCATTTATCCTCTTGTACGGAGAGTAAAACCAGATATTCTGAGAGTAAATCCTCTGAACGGTAGCGGCAATAGACTGCTTCATTCAATTTTTGAATATTACTGTATAACTACAAACCGTCTGAGAACGTTTCCAGTTGGTATAAAGTCAATCGCATTATTGATGACCTTACCGTCCAAAAGCATAATGCGCTATATTGAGAGTTTAACTAGGTATTCAGATCAACAAATGAGTATGCATTTTAGTGCCAGGCACCTTAATTACATGAATGAATTAGAAGATTGAGGGTCAAACCACTCAAGAACGTTGCCACCTTTTGTGAGAGATGAATAGGTACGTCAATAGCTTTTCACATCCTGCGATTCCGACAGTCAAACCGTGGAGCAAATCCATTGATCAGTATCGGTAATATACACCTTCATTAACGGCTTAGATACTAAAACAGGGCGTCAGAACCGCTTGCGATCGTTACCACCCTCTTTGAGAGTCAAACGGATAAGTCAATAGCTTTACCAATACAGTGAATCGGAGAATCACACCAGGTATACCTGGACTAAATCCGCTGAAGTGTCTTGGCAATAAACACCTTAATTCTCGGTTGGAATATTACAGTAGAGCGAGAAACGGTTTGAGAACGATAAGAATAGATATAAAGTTACACATTTTACCGAAGACCTTACCCTCCATGAAGCTAAGCCTCCCTCTCGACGGTATAAACTCGTGGTCAGAGGAACAAATTGGTACACGTTTTAGTAACGGGCATCTTAATTCCGTTTCCGAATTAGAAGATCTAGTGTCAAACCATTGGAGAACGTTACCACCTTGTTTGAGAGTCGAACGTATGAGTCAATAACTTCAGATATTCCATAATTCCGTAGAGTCAAACCCGGTATTCCGGGAGTCAATCCGCCGTACAGTATTAGCAACCGTCATCGTAATTCACGGTATGAATATTAACGCGGCAGGTCAATACGTCGGAGACTGTATACCAATAGGCAGTCATTCCTCTACCAAATATATTACCATCCTAGGACCTAACCCGACGGAGATAGTGTCATACCTATTTCTCATAGAAACCAGCGAGTGGACCTTGTAGCAGAACGACACCTCATTTTCATATATGGATTAGAAGATCGTGTATGTAACTGTTCGATACCTCTACCGCCTTGTTTGAGAGCCGAATGGTTGAGTCGATAGTTTCACCTAACCTGTGATTCCGAGTGTCGCATTAGGTATATAAAGAGTCAACCTGCTGTACACTATAAGCAATAGACACTATAATTCACGGTTACAATACTAATGTTGAGGGTGAAACCGATTGTGAAAGTTTCCAGATGGTATAATGTCAAACGTTTTACCGAAGATTTCCCCATCCGATATCCTAATGCGCTGTTTCGACTGCATATCATCGTGATCAGAGACACAAATTAGTCTTCATTATAGTAACGGGCTCATTAATTTCACGTATCAATGCGAAGTTCTTGAGTCAAACCGTTCGAGATCGATACCACCATCTGTCAGTGACAAACAGCTAAGTCAATTGCTTCACTTATCGAGTGATTCAGAGTCTCAAACCAGGTATTCCTGGCGCAAGTCCGCTGAACAGTTTTGGCAATAGAGACCTTAATTCGCTGTTTGAATATTAAAGTAAAGCGACAAACCGTTAGAGAGCGTTATCAATTCCTATAAAGTCAAACGTTTTACAAAAGGCCTGACCTTCCGCGAACTTTACAGACGTAATCGAGAGTGTAACTAAGTGTTCAAAGGATCAAACTAGTATACATTTTAGAAACTGGCATCTTTATTTCATTTGTGAATTAGAAGATCGTGCGTCAGACAGTTCGAGAACTTTACCATCTTCCTTAAGAGAAGAACGTCTAAGTTAATAACATCACCTACCACGTGATTCCGAAAGTCAAACCTCGTACTCTGAGAGTCAATCCTGTGTACACTATTGGCAATAGACACCTTAATTCAGGGACTGAATATTAAAGTAGATCCTCATACCGTTTGAGGACGATACCAACCTCTTTGAGATTGGCATAGGCAAATCAGTAGCATCACGAATCTTGTGATTCGGAGATTCAAACCAGATATTCCTGTAGTAAATCCACTGAAGCTTACTTCCAATTGGAACCTTAATTCACGGTGTGAATAGTATAGTATACCGTTCAAGCGTTTGAGATTATTGCTAATTTGTATAAGGTCAAAGAAATTACCGATGGCCTTACCATCGGAGAAGCAATCTCGCCTTTTCTAGAGTATAACTTCGTGTTCAGAGAAAGAAATTAGTCTTCATTTCAGTGACGAGCACCTCAAGTTATTGTATGAATTAAGAGATCGAGGGTCAAACCGTTCGATAACGTTGCCACATTCTATGGGATACGAACGGCTAAGTGAACAGATTCACATATCTTGAGACTCCGAATATTAAACCAGATATACCGGGAGAAAATGCGGTATAAATTGTTGGCAATAGACACCACAATTCACGGCTTGAGTATTAAAGCTAGCCGTTCCGCCGTAGTAGAACGTTACCTATTCCTGTAGTGTCAAACTTCGTACAGAATGCATTATACCCCGAAAAACTAACCAGCATTATCGTCAGTTTAACGCCGAGTTCAGAGGTCTGAGGTAGTATTCGTTTTAGTGACGAGACATTTAATTTCATGCATGAATTAGAAATGGAGGGACGAACAATTCGTGAAGGTTACCACCTTCTGTGAGTGGCGCCCGGCAAAGTCAACCGCTTCATCTATCCTGTGATTCTGTGTGTCAACCAGATACACCACGATTACGTGCGGTATACAGTATTGGCAATAGACTCCTTAATTCGCGGATTGAATATTAAAATACAGTGACAATTCATTTGGGATCGTTACTAATTTGTTTAAGTTCATTAGTTTCATCGAATGCCTCACCTTCGTGAAAATATCCAGTTGTATCGGGAGTATAGCATCTTGTTCAGTGGAACTCACTACTATCAATTTTAGTCACAGGCATCTTAACTCCATGATGAATTCGAGGACCGAGTGTCAAACAGTTCGAAAACGATACCACCATTATTGAGAATAGAACGGCTGAGTCAATAGCATCATTCATCCTGTTATACCGAGAACCAAACCTGGTATTCCTGGAGAAACATGCTGATCAGTATGGGCATTAGGCACTTTATGTCACGGTATAAATATAACAGTACAGAGTCTATCCATTGTAGCACGTTACCTATTGGTATAGATTCAAACTTGTCAAAAAATGCCTTACCTCCGAGAAGCTCACCCGCTGCATCTAGAGTATAACTTCGCTTTCAGAGAATCACAGTAGTATACATTTTAGTGACGCGCACCTCAATTCCATGTATGTATTAGAAGATCGAGTGTCAAATCGTTCGCGAACGTAGCCGCCATCTTTGAGA
>NIJG01002963.1:0-23255 GCA_002201625.1 Euglossa dilemma
TTCGGCGAGACACAACTTGCGAGCGTACGGAATATCGGTGCGGCTTACTGCATGGCTTTCGTTAATATTTTTAACCATAATTTTGGTTCTTATGCATTCTTTCTCACTCTTCAATCTTCTTCTACATACTGCAATTTACTGTCATGATATTTTCATCTTTCTTCTACATTTTCAATTTGTATTTTAAAAAACTGTATTTTTTAGTAAAAGTGTCTTTGGAATTACCGAAATGTACGTTCATGTCGTCGTATTGTCAAACTTGTTGCTTTTTTATGTGACTGGCTGCATACGTACCAGCCCTGCCGGAGCGGCACGACTGAAGTTCTCTTGCATTTTCGATCGCAATATCGGAGCGGCAGTGCCGCATGATCTTTGATAATTTGTTTAACCTTGATATTGTACGGTGTGCATTATTTCTCTGTATTCTGTTTATGTCTACATACTGTAATTTACTGTTATATGTTCAATTCTTTTCAAAATTTTCAATTTTTGGTTTAAAAAATTGTATTTATCAGCGAAAGTGTCTTTGGAATTAGCCGAGTGTACGTTCATGCAAATATTATGGTAAAACTTACTTTTATTTTACATAATTGTCTTTATACGTACATACGCTTCCGGAGCGACATGTTATGGTCTTGCAGTTGCGTTCGGCATGTGGGACCGACACAATGGTATTATCTTCGTTAATTTCTCTATCCTTGATATTGTGCCGTATACATTCTTTCGATATTCACAATTTATTTCTACATTCTGCTATCTACTGTTATGATATTTCCGATTCTATTCAATTCCACCAATCTTTTATTTCAGAAATTGTATTTTTTAGGTGAAATGAAAATATCACAGCAGTTGCTTACAGTATGTACGAATAAATGAAAAACTGGGAAAAAATTGTTACTGTACAATTTCAAGGTTAAAAACATTATCGAGTACAATCCAGTAGTGTCATTCCGATCTGCCCCCCGCACCTGCAAGACCAGTACTGCCGTGTCACTCCGGAAACGTAGGTACATTTAGAGACTATCATATAAAATAACAACAAACTTATCGAAATATTTTCATAAACGTGAACTCAACTATTTCCAGGGACACTTTTCCTATAAAATACAATTTTTGATGATAAAAATTTCGAACTTTGGAAAAACCGAAAATATTAAAACAGTAAATGGTGTCCTAAACGTACACTCACATAATACAAAAGACACTTTTACTAAAAAACACAATTTTTTAATAAAAAATTGGAAATATCGGGAAAAGGCGATAAATATCAAACGTATAAATTACATTATGCACGAATAATTGGAATACGGGGGAAATTCATATGGTACATGGTGAGGGTTAAAGAAATTATCGAAGACCATCCAGTAGTGTCGCTCCGATATTTTGAACGCACCAACAAGATAACTTCAGCCTCGTAGCATCGGAAGCGTAGGCACGTAGACAGGCCCTCGTATAAAATAAGAGTAAATTTAACAAAATAATGTCATAAACGCGCAGTCAACTGTTTGTAACTGCTGTTTTACTAAAGTATACAATATTTTAAACTAAAAATTGATAATTATGAAGAAGATGGAAAATATCATAACAGTAAATTACAGCATGTATAAATAAATGCAAAACTAAAAAAATGCATACGGGACAAAATCAAGGATGAAGAAATACTATACAGTAGCGTCGTTCCGATCTACCGAACGCAAGTACGAGGCCACTCGAGTCGTGTCGCACTGGAAATGCAGGTACCTACAGAAACAATCATATAAAACAACAATAAGTTTAACAAACTATTGTCATAAACGTTGACTCAACGAAGTCAGTAAACACTTTTATTAAGAAATACAATTCTTTAACTAAAAATTGAGAAATATGGAAAAAATTGAAAATATCATAGCAGTAAATTACAGTATGTATAAATAAATGGAAAACTGGGAAAAATTGCATACGGTACAAAATCAAAGTCAATGGAATTGACAGAGGCCATATAGTAGGGCCGCTCCGTTTGCCGTATGCGACTATAAGACCTCGCCAATCGCGTCGCCCCGACAGCGTAGGTATGTGTACAGAAAATCATATAATACAACAAAAAATTCAACAGGATATCGGTATAAAGGTACACTTAACTAATTCTAATGGCACGTTTTCCAAAAGAATATAACGCTTGAAATTAAATATTGGGAATTTTGAAAGTAATCAAAAATATCATAACAGTAAATTATTAAGACTAAATAAATAGGAACTGGAAAAAAATGCATGCGTTACAAAATGATGGTTAAACACAATATCAAAGGCCATCCAGCTGTGCCGCTCCGTTCCGCCGTACGCAAGTAGAAGACCATGACGGCCGTGCTGCCCTAATATCTTATGTACGCATACTGACAGTCATATAAAATAATACTATGTTTAACAAAATAATGTCATAAACGTACACTCAAATAATTCCAAAGACACCTTTCCTAAGAAACACAATTTTTTAAAATAAAAGTAGAAACTTTTGTCAAAAACCTAAAATGTCATGTCAGAAAATTTCAGCGTGTATAAATAAATGGAGAACTGGTAAAAAATGCAAGCGGTACAAAATCAAAGTAAAGGGAATTGAGGACGTCCATCCAGTAGTTCCCCTCCGTTCAGCCGTACGCTACTACAAGACGTCAACAGACGTGTCGCTCAAACAGCGTAGGTCCGTATACATATAATCATTTAAAGTAACAATGAATTTAACAAAATAATGTCATAAACGTGCAATGAACTACTTCCAAAGACACTTGTATTCAGAAATACAATTTTTTCAACTAACAATTTACAATTTCGAAAAAGATTGTAATCACCATAACAGTAAATTGCAGCATTTGTATGTAAATAAAAAAACGAGAAAGAATTGCGTGCGGTTCAAACTCATGTCTCAAGAAATTAACGGAGACCATACAATGGTGCTTCTCGATCTACCATACCATCATTCACGTTTCGCATATTAAAGCAGGTCGTCAAGCTGTTGTAGAACTGTACCCATTCCTATACAGTCTAACGTTTTACCGTAGGCCATTCCTTCCGAGAAGCTAACCCGCTATATTGAGGGTATTACTTCGGCACCTTAATTTCGTGTATGAATTAGAAGATCAGGAGGCAGACTGATCATTAACGTTACTGCCCCCTTTGAGAGTCGAACGGCCAAGTGAATAACACCACCTATCCCGCGATTCCGAGAGTCAACGCACGAAAACCGAGAAGTAAGTCCGCTAAACAGTAATGGGAATAGATACCTTAATTCGCAGTATGAATATTAACATAGAAAGTGAAACTGTTTGATATCGTTATCAATTGGTATAATGTCAAACGTTTTAGCGACGAACATACCCTCTGAAAAACTAAGCCGCTCTTTTGAGAATTCAACTTTTCGTTCAGGGAATGAAATCGGTCTTCATTTCAGTGTCTGGCACCTTATCTTCATGTATGAATATGAAAATCGAAAGTTACACCGTTCCATATCGTTACCACCTACTTCGGAAGCCGAACCTCTAGAGCAATAGCTACACATATCCTGTGACTCCGAAGGTTTGACAAGGTATTCCGGGATTCAATCCGCTGAACATTACTGGCAATGGACGCTTAATTCACATCACGGGAATATTAAGTTAGGGAGACAAGCCATGGTAGAACTTTCTCGAATGTAGTACAGTCAAATTTATACAGAAAGCCTTACCTACTGTGAACCAAATCCTCCGTATCGAGAGTATAACCATGTGCTCAGTGAAGTACATTACTTTACATAAAACGACGGGCACCTCAATTCCATGTTTGGATTAGAAAGCTAGAGGCAATGTGTTCCAGAACGTTACAACTCTCTTTGAGAGACGCACAGCTTAGTCATTAGATTCACCTGTCCTGTGATTCCGAGAGTCAAACCAGGCATTCCGTGATTATATCACCGGAAAAGTATTGGCATCATACACTCTACTTACCGGTATAAATTTTATAGTACAGTGTCGCAGAGTTGTGCATCGTTACCTATTACTATAGAGCAAATACTCTACCGAAGGCATTAGCTTCCGAGAAGCAGACCCGCTTCATCGACTGTGTTCTTTAGTTTTCACGTGATCAAATTAGTAGGCATTTCAGCAGACGGTCACATTATTTTCATGTATATATAGGAATATCGAGAACAAACCTTGCGAGAACGTTACCACCTTCCTTGTGTGTCGCAGATTTAAGTCAATAGCTTCACCTATCCTCTGATTCCGAGAGTGAAGCCAGTCATCGTGGGAGTAAATCCGCTGAATTATGTAGGCAATTAACACCATAATTCACAGTAGGAACGGTACTGCAGTGCATCAAACCGTTGTAGTGCATTACAAATTCGTATAGAGTCAAACGCTTTACCGAAGAGTTAACCTTCCGTGAAACTAACCCTCTGTATCGCGAGTATAACTTCGTGTTCAGAGAAACAAGTTCGTATACATTGTCGTTACGGTTACATTAGTAAGATGTGTGAATTCGATGGTCCAGGGAAAAGCGCTTCGTGAATGTGACCACCTTCCTTGAGATTGGAACAGCTAACAGAATAGCTTCTTTGAGAGTCGAACGGACAAGCCAGTAGCTTCAGCTATCCTGTGATTCCGAGAGAGACACCGTGTATTCCAGCAATAAGTACGATCAACTGTTATGGCAATAGACACTTTAATTCATTGTATGAATATAAAAGTAGAGAGTCAAACCGTGGAAGAACGTAACGTATTTGTATAAAGTCAAACTCTTTCCCGATGGCCTAACTTCCAGAGATGCTATCCCACTGTATCGAGCGAATATCAGCGTATTCAGTGCAACAAATTACACCGCATTCTTATGGAGGGCACCATAACATCATGTATGAATAAGAAGATCGAGCGTCAAACCGTTGGAGAGCGTTATCACCTTTCTTGAATGTCACACTTCTAAGTCAATAGTTGCTCCTATCCCTTGATTCCGAGAGGCAATACACGTATACCAGGAGTAAATGTGCGGAACAGTATAGGCTTTATCGTTGGTCTCAAACGGTTTGAAGCTTCAATTTCCTATTCAAACCGTGAATTAGAGTGTCTATTGGCAGTACTGTTCAGCGGATTTATATCAGGAATACCTGGATTGACTATGCGAATCCCTGGACTTGTGAAGCTATTGAGTTAGCCGTTCGAATCTCAAAGAAGGCGGTAACTTTCTCGAATGGTTTGAGGCTCCATTTTCTAATTCGTGTATGAAGTTAACGTTCCCGACACTGAAATGAACACTAATTTCTGTCCGTGTACACGAACTTATACTCTCGATGAAGCCGGTGAGGCTCACGCAAGGTAAGGCCTTCTGTTAAACGTTCGACCTTATACCAATTTGTAACGCTCTCAATGGGTTTGACGCTGCACTGTAATATTCAAACCGCGAATAACGGCGTCTATTGCCAAAACTCTTCAGCGGACTTACTATCGGTTTCGCCGTGTTGACTCTCGGAATCTCGGGATAGGTGAAGCTATTGATATAGCTGTACCATTCTCTACGGAGGTGGTAACCTTCTGGAACGGTTTGACATCCGATCGTCTAATTCATACATGAAATTAATCTGCTCGTCAGTATACTGTATACCAATGTCTTTCTCTGAACGCGAAGTTAAACTCTCTATACTCTCACAACGTAATACCATCTATACAGAGGTATAGGCTATCTGAGGCTATGGACTTCAGTAAAACGTTTGACTTTATACGAACTGGTATGGTCCTTAGACAATTTGACGCTATACTTTGACATTCATACCGGGAATTAATCTGGCTATTACCAATACTGTTTAGCGTATTTACTTCAGGAATATCTGGTCTGATATTACTGTTCTGATACAGTGCAGTTCGAATCTCAAAGAGGCGGGTATTGTTCTCGAACTCTTTGCCATCGATCTTCCAATTCATACAGGAAACTCAGATACCCGTCACCAAAATCTATACTAATTTGCTTCTCTGAACACGGTGTTATGCTCTCAATACAGCAGGTCAGTTTTTCGGAGGGTAAGGCATCTGCAAGTGGTTTTACTCTACATGAATATGTAATGTTCTACAACGTTGTGACGACATGTTTTAATATTCGTACTATGAATTGAGGTATCTAATGCCAATTCTGTTCAGCATGTTTACTCCAGGAATACGTGGTGTAACCCTCGGAATCACAAGTTAGGTGTAGCTGTTGACTTAGCCGTTCGAACCTTACAGATTGCGGTAACGTTCTCGACATGTTTGACCCTCGTTCTTCTAATCTATGCATGAATTTAAGGTGAAGTCAATAAATTGCGTACAAATGTGTTACCCTAAACACGTAACTATACTTTCAATCCGGCGGGTCAGCTACTCGGACGATAAGGTATTCTGTATTACGTCTGACTTTATAGCAATTAATAACGTTCTCTCACGGTTTGACGCTCTATTTTAATATTCACTCCGCGAATTAAGGTATATGTTGCCGATTCTGTTCAGCGCACTTACTACCGGAATATCTCGTTTGACTTTCGAAGTCGTAGGATAGGTGAGGCTATTGACACAGCCGTTCGACACTCAACAAACGGGGTAATGTTCTCAAAGGGTTTGAACCTCGATCTTCTAATTCACACATGAAGTTAGGGGGCCCGTCACTGAAATGCAAATTAATTTGTTTCTCTTACCACGAAGTCATACTTTCGTTACAGTGGCAATCGTTCTCCAAAGGCAACGTAGTCTTTCAAAAGGATGACACTAAAACAATTTGTAATGTTCTCCGACAATTTGATTTCCTACTTTAATGCTCATGCCTAGAATTTAGGTTTCTCTTGCCAATGCTGTTCAGCCGATGTACACGTACAGTGCCTGGTTTGATTATCGGTACCACAGGATAGGGAAGCCATTGACGTAGATGTGCCACTCTCAAACATGGTGGCTACGATATCGATCGGTTTGCCCTCGATATTCCCATATATGCATTAAAATAATGTATCTTTCTGCTAATATGTCCAATAATTTTATGACATGAAAACGCGGGAACACTATCGATTCAGCGGGATGGGTTCTCGGAAGGTAAGGAATTGGGTAAACAGAATGAATTTATTCCGATTGGTAATGTCCTCCGACAGTTGGACTCCCTACAGTATTATTCATACCGTGATGTAAGGAGTCTCTTGCTAATACTAATCAGTAGATTTAATCCCGGAAGACCTTGCTTGACTCTCGGAATCTCAGGTTAGATGAAGCTATACACATAGCCGTCCGTCACTCACAAAAGGTGGTATCGTTTTCGAACAGTTTTACCCTCGACCTTCTAATTAAAACATGAAATTAAGGTGACTGCCTCTAAAATGTAAATTAATTTGTTCCACTGAACGCGATCTTATACACCCCATACAATGCGTTAGGCATTCGTTGGGTGAGGACATCAGTATGACGTTTAGCTTTATATCGATTGGTACTGTTCTCAAAATTATTGTCCCCCTGCTTTAAGTTCAAAACGTGAAATAAGGTGCCCAGTGCCAATACCGATCAGCTGGTTTTCTACCGGAATACTCGACTCTCGGAATTACAGGCTATGTGCAGCTATTGACTTGGAGACGTTATACTGTCCATACGGCGGGTTAGCTTACCGGAAGGTTAGGTTTTAGGTAATTGGCTTGTCGCTATACCAATGAATAGCGTTCTACATCGGGTTGACGGTCAGCTTTAATATTCGAACCGTGAATTAAGCTGTCTATTGCCAATACGGTTTGACTTTATATCGATTGGCAAGGCTGATAAACGGTTTGACGCTCTACTTTACTATCCAAAGGCGTGAGCTATGGCGTCTATTGGCAATACTGTTGAGTGGATATACTCCATATGTCACTGGTTTATATTTGCAGCTAATGACTCAGCTGTCAGAATATAACAGAAGGTGGTAACGGTCACGAACTGTTTTACCCACGATCTTCTAATTCATACATGAAATTAAGGTGCCCGTTACTAAACTGTATACTAATTTGTATCTTTCATCCCGAATTTATATTGTCGAGACAGCGGATTAGGGTCAAAGGGGGTAAGGTCGTTGGTAAAACGTTTGACTTTATACCATCTGGTCACGTTCTCAAACGGTTTCACGCCCGCATTTAGTATTGGAAACGACAATTAATGGGCCCATTGCCAATAGTGTACAGCGGACTGATTTCTGGCATACCTGGTTTGCCTATCGGAATAGCAGGATAGGAGAAGCTATTGAATTTACCGTTCAAATCTGAAAGAAGATGGGTTCGTTCTCGAACGGTTTGACTCACGATTATTCTATTCTGAAATGAATACAAGGTGTTCGTCTGTTAAAATATCTACTAACTTTTTTCCGTGAGGTTCTAGAAGGGTTATGTATTCGGTAAAAGGAATGACTACATAACAATTGGTTATGTCCTCCGTCCAATGGACCTTCTACTGTAATATTCATGCCCCGAATGAAGGTGTCCATTGCAAATATTGTACAGCGGATTTACGCCCCGAATACCTGGCTTGACTCTCGGAATCACAAGTGTAGGTGAAGCTATTTACTTGTCCATTCGAATGTCAAAGAAGGTAGTATCGTTATCCATCGGTTTGTCACTCGATCCTCTAATTTATACATGAATTTAGTGTACCCGCCACTTAGGTGGGTACTAATTTGCTTCGTTGAACACGAAGTAATACCCTCGATGCAGCAGGTTATCTTCTCGGATGGTAAGGCCATCGGTAAAAAATTTGACTCTATACCAATAAGTATCGTTCAACAACTGCTCGACTCTGCACTGTATGATACATACAGTGAAATATGGTATGTAATGTCAATACTGTACTGCGGAGTTACTCGCGGAAAGCGTGACTTGACTCTCGTAATCATAGGATAGGTGAATCTATTGGCATAACCGTTCGATTCTCAAAGTAGGAACGGTTTGACGCTCGATCTCTCACACATGAAATTAGGGGTGCGGACACTAAAATATATACTAATTTGCTTCCTTGAACACGAAGTTATACTCTCGATTAAGTGGGATAGGTTCTCGCAAGGTAAGGCCTTCAGTAAAATGTTTGACTGTATAGCAATACGTAGCGTTCTACAATGGTTCATTTCTGTCCTTTAATATTTATATAGTGAAGTAGTGTGTCTAACTACAATAATGTACAGCGGGATAAATCGTGGAACACCAGGTCTGCCTCTAGGAATCGCAGGATTGGTGAAGCTCTTCGCGTATCTGTGCGACTCTCAAAGAAGGTGGGATCATTCTAGAACAGTTTGACCATCGGCCTTCTAAGCCATACATGAAAGTATGATGCCCATCGCTAAAAAATATACCAATGTGTTTCTCCGACCGCGAAGCTATACTCTTGATTTAGCGGGTTAGGTTATTCGAAAGTAAGGCCTCCGATAAGGAGGATGTGTTCATATCAATATGTAACGTTCTACAACGGTTCGACACTGTAATTTAATATTCATACAGTGAATTAAGGTGTATTTTTCCATTACTGATCAGTGCATTTACCACAGTGATACCTGGTTCAAATTTCGGAATCACAGGATAGGTTATGTTATTGACAAGCATGTGCGACTAGCAAAGAAGGTGGTACCGTTCTCGAAATGATGGGGACTCGATTTTGCAATTCATGCATGAAAATTGTTTGTCCACCTCGTATTATGTCTACTAATTTAATTCCGTAACCACTGAGCAAAACACTTGCTACAGCGGGTCAGGCTTCTCGGAAGTTAGAGCCATCGGTAAAAAGTTTGACTTTATACAAATTGGTAACGTTATACAGCGGTTAGATACTCTAGTTTACTATTAAAACCGTGATTTAAGGTGGCAAATGCCAATTCATTTCAGAGGATTTACTCATTAAATACCAGGGTTGACTTTCGGAATCACAGTTTAGGTGAAGCTACTATCTCAGCCGTTCAAGTCTCAAAGAAGTTGGTAAAATTCTCGAACGGTTGGACACTTGGTCGTGTAACTCATGCGTGAAATTGAGAAGCCCGTTACTAAAATGTATACTAATTTGTATATCTGATTACAAATTTATACTGTTGATACCGCGGATTAGGTACTCGGATGTAAGGACTATGGTGAAACTTTTGATATTATACCGATAGGTAACGATCTACAATGATTAGACTGTGTACTTTAATATTCAAACCGTGAATTGAGACATCCGCTGTCAATACTCTTCAGCGTATTTACTTTCGAATTACCTGGTGTGACCCTCGGAACCACAGCATGGGTGAAGCTATAATCTTATCTGTTCGACTCTCAAAGAGGGTGGTAACGTTCTCGAAAGGTTTCACCATCGAGCTTCCAATTGATACATCAAGTTAATGTGCCCGACATTGAAATGAATACTAACTTCTTTCTGTGAACACGAAGTTATACTCTCGGTGAAGAGGGTGATTTTCGCGGAAGGTAAGGTCATCAGTAAACCGTGTGACTCTATAGCAACTGGTAACGTCTCTAAAACGGGGTGTCCCTCTATCTTAATATTCAAACCATGAAGTAAGGTGTCAATTTCAAATACTGTTCAGCGGATTTACTCCCGGAATACCTGGTTTGAATATCGGAATCGCAGAATAGTTGAAGCTATTGACTTAGCCGTTCGTGTCACACAGAAGGTGATAAAGTTCTCGAGCGGTTTGACCATCGATATTCTAATTCATAATAAAATCAACGTCACCGTCACTGAAATGTATTCTAATTTGATCCTTTGAACACGAAGTTATACGCTTGACAATGCGGGTTAGTTTTAAAGAGGGTAAAGTCTTGCGTAAAACGCATGACATTGCAGCCGTTGGTAATATTCTCAAACTAATTGACGATCTACTTAAATATTCAAATCGTGAATTAAGGTGCCTCTGGCCAATACTCCTCAGCGGATTAACTCCGAGAATACCTGGATTGGGTCCCGGAGTCACAGGATTCGTTGAGCGATTGACTTAGCTGTGCGGCTATCAAGAAGGGTGTAACGTTATCGAGCCGTACGACTCTCGGTCTGCTTATAGATTTACGCGATTTAGGTGTCCATCTGCTATAATAATAAAGTGGGCATTAAGTAAGTGTTTCGCTGCAGCGGGTTATCATCTCGGAAGGTATGGCTTTCGGTGAAAAGTTAGGCTTGATCCCAATAATAGGTGACGTGGTACAATTATGCGAGTACTTTAATACTGATACCGTGAAGTGGGGTTATTAATGCCGATATTATACAGCGGATTTAATTCCGGAATACCTTGTTGGACTTCCGGAATCACAGAATAGGTGTAGCTATTGAATTAGCCGTTCGATCCCAAAAGAAGGTGCTACCGTTCTGGAACGGTTTGACCATCGATGTTTGCAGTTAATTCATGAAACTATGGCGTCCGCCACTAAAATGTTTACTAATGTGTTTCTCTGAACACGGCATTATACTGCTGGTGCAGCGGGTTACGTTCTCCGAAGGTAAGGCCTTCGGTAAGAAGTTCGAGTATATACCAATAGGTAACGTTCCACAACGGATCGGAAATATACATTAATGCCTATACTGTAAAATATGGTGTATAATGCCCATACTGTGCAGTGGATCTACTACCGAAATACCTGGTTTGACTCGTGGAATCAAGGGATAGGTGAAAGTGCTGTCTTAGCCTTACGGTTGTTAGGACTGTGGTAACGGTACCGAAAGGTTTGACTCTCGATCATGCAATTCATACATGTAGTGGAGGAGCCTGTCATTAATGTGTATGGTAATTTCTTTCTCTAAACACGAAGTTATTCCCGCGATATAGCGGGATATGTTCTCGGAAGGTAAGGAGTTCGGGAAAAGGTTTGACCGTATACCAATATGTAACGTTCTGGAACGGCTTGACGCTGTAATTTAATATTCATATCGTGAATTAAACTGCCTTTTGTCAATACTGTACATCGGATTTACTCCCGGAATAGCTGTTTTTTTCTCGGAATCACAGAACAGGTGTAGCCATTAAACTATCCGGTCGTCTCTCACAGTAGGTGGTAACATTCTCCATAGGTTTGCCGCTCGATCATCTAATTCAAACATAAAACTAAGGAGCCTGTCACTGAAACGAATACTAGTTTCTTTCTCTGAACACGAAGATATACTATTCATGAAGCGAGTGAGTTTCGTGGAAGTTAACGCCATCGGTAAACCGTTTTACTCTATATCAATTGGCAACGGTCGCAAATGGTGTGACGGTATACGTTATTAATCGGACAGTGAATCAAGGTGTCAATTGCAAATATTCATCAGCGGATTTCTTCCCGGAATAGCTGGTATGCCTCTCCCAATCACAGGATAGGTGAGGCTATTCACTTAACCGTTCGACTCTCACAGCAGGTAGCAACGTTCTTGAGTGGCTTGACCCTCGATCTTTTTATTGATAATGAAATTAAGATGCCCGTCACTGAAATGAAGACTAATTTCTTTTTATGAACTCGAACTTATACTCCAGATGAAGCTGGTCAGTTTCTCGGATGGTACGGCTTTCTATAAAACGTTCGGCTTTATACCAATTTGTAACGCTCTCTTATGGTTTGACGCTCTACATTAATATTGAAACCTTGAATAAAGATGTCTATTGCCAATACCGTTCAGCCGATTTACTCCCGGCATACCTATTTTGACTCCCGGAATCTCGGGATAGGGTGAAGCTATTCACTTTGCCGTTCGATTCTCAAAGAAGATGGTAACGATCTTGATCGATTTGACACTCGACCTTCAAATTGATTCATGAATTTAGGGTGTTCATCACTAAAATGTATACTAATGTTTTTCTCTGAAGACGAAGCTATACTCTAGGAATGAATGCTTACCTTCTCGGAAAGTAATGGGATGCCTACATAACAATTTGTAACGTTCGACAATGCTTTGGCACTCTAGTTTAATGTTCGTACAGTGAATGAGGGTGTGTATTGCCAATACTGTTCAGCGAATTTACTCCCGGAATACCTGGCTTGACTCTCATATTCACAGGATAGATGAAGCGTGTCCCTACGCGTGTCTCTGCTTCTGTGAAGGTGAGGCCTTCGGTAAAAGTTTTACTGTATACGAGTAGGTAACGTTCTCCAACGGTTTGACACTCGATATTCTTATTCATACATGAAGCTAAGGTACCAGGCACTAAAATGCATATGAATTAGCTTCTCCTAACACAACGGGTTACCATCTCGGAGGTAAGGCATTTTGTGAAAAGTTTGACCCTATAACAATGCGTAACGTTCTACTACGAATTGAATCTGTACTATAATATTTATACCATGCAATAGGATGTATAAGGCCAATACTGTACTGCGCATCTACTCCCGGAATACCTGGTTCGACTTTCGGGACCACAGGATAGGTGAAGCTATTGTCTTAGTCGTTCGATTTAGGGAATGTGGCAACGTTTTCGAAAGGTTTGACACTCGATCGTGTAATTCATACATGGAGTCAAACCGCCCGACAACATTATTAATTAAAATAAAGTAATTCCTTGAATCAATACCTTATCTTCCGAGGCAAAAGTCCATATTAGTTTTCACGGAAACAAATGAGTAGGCATTTCAGCAGACGGGCACCTCAGTTTCACGTATGAATAGCAAAATCGTAAGTCAAGCAGTTCGAGAACGTTATCATCGTTTTTTAGAGTCGTACTGCTAAGCCAATAGCTTCACAGACATTCTTATTGATCAGGAATTCCGACTGTCTATCCGCTGTATAGTATTGGCAATAGACACCTCATTTCACAGTATAAATAGTACAATAGTGAATCATACCGTTGTAAAACTTTACCTACTGGTACAGAGTCAAACATTTTACAGAAGGCCTTACCGTCCGTGAAGCTAATCCGCTACATCGAGAGTATAGCTTCGTGTTCAGAGAAGCAAGTTGGTTTACGTTTTGTGACAGGCACCTTATTATAATTTTTGAGTTAGAAGACAGATGGAAAAAACGTTCGAGATCGATATCACCTTCTTTGAGAGTCGAACGGCTAAGTCAATAGCTTCACCTATACTTTGATTCCGAGGATGCCACCAGGTGTTCTGCGAGTAAATCCGCAGTACAGTATTGCTAACAGACACCTTAATTTACGGTATAAATAGTGATATAGTTATTGGAACCATCATAGAACGTTACCTACTCGTATAGGTTCAAACTTTTTACCGGATACCTTACGCTCCGAGAAGCTATCCCACCGCAGCGACTGTCTTGAAAATGTTTGCGGAAACAAATTGGGACACACTGTGACGGACGGACACCACATGTTTGTGTGTGAATATCAGCATCGAGAGTCAAATCATCCGAGAATGTTACCACCTTCATTGCGAGTCGAGTGGCGCCAACAACTTCATCTCTCCTGTACTTCCGAGAGTCATAGCAGGTATGGATGGAGCTAATCTTCTGAGTAGTATTGGCAACTGACACCTTAATACACGGTATGGATACTATTGCAGACCGTCAAACCGTTAAAGAACGTTACCCATTGGTATAGAATCATACACTTTGCCGACATCCCTAACATCTGAGAAGCTAACCCGCCGTATCGTGAGTATAACTCGGTGTTCAGAGGATGAAATTAGTATTCATTTCAGTGACTGGCACATTATCTTCATTTATGAATTAGAAGATCGATGGTAAAACAGTTCGAGAACACTACCACCCTATTTGAGATTGGAAAGGCTATGTCAATAGCTTCAAATATCCTGTGATTCCGACAGTCAAAACATCTATTCCGGGAGTAAATCCGCTGAACAGTATTGGAAATGGACACCTCAATTCACGGCTTGAACATTGAAGCAGGCCGTCAATCCTTTGTAGAACAGTAACTATTCGTGTAGGTCAAAACTACTTACAATATGCCTTACCCTCCGAAAAGCTAACCCGCTGTATCGGGAGTATAACACCGCTTCCAGAGGAATGATATTGTGCTCATTCTAATGACGAGATCCACCATTTCATGCATCAATCAGACATCGAGCGTCAAACCGTTCGGCAACGTTACCACCTTTTGTGAGAGATGGACGACAAAGTCAATAACTTCACCTACCCATTGATTCCAAGAGTCATCCCAGGTATTCCTGTAGGATGTCCGCTGGACAGTACTGGCAAGTGACACCTTAATTCACGGTTCTAAATTATAGAATTTAAGGTGAGTTGCAAACCGTTGTAGACTCTACCTATTCGCATAGAATCAAAATCTTTTCGAAGGCCTTACATTACGAGAAGACCAACTCTATGTAGGGGGTGCCTTGCGTAATGTTCATGGAAACATATAAGTAAATATTTTAGTAACGGGCACCATGTATGATATTAGATGATCCAGGTTCAAACCGTTCAGGAACGTTATCACCATTTTTGAGTGTCGAACGGCTACGTCTATAGCGTCATATATCCTGTGATTCGAGATTAAAACGAGGTATTCTACGTGCATATCCGATGTATATTATCGGCACTAAAAACCCTACTTCCCGGTATAAATGTTAGAGTAGCGGGTCACACAATTGTAGAACGTTACCTATTGGTCGAGAGTAAAACATTTTACTGATAGCCCAGACTTCGGAGACGATACCCTGCCGTACCAAGAGTATAACTTTGTGGACAGAGAAGTAAAATGGTATCAATTTCAGAGACGAGCACATTAAATTCATTATTAACAAGTAGATCGAGCGTCATACCGTTCGAGAACGTTAGCAGATCCTTTGAGTGTGGGACGGCTAACACAGCAGTTTCATCTATCCAGTGATTCCGAGCATCAATCCAGGCAATCCAGGAACACATTCGCTCAAAGGTATTGGCAATAGACAAATTAATTCACGGTTTGAATATAAAACTTACTCGTCAAACCATTGTATAACGTTACACATTCGTATAGGGATAAACATTTTACGAAGGCCTATCCTTCCGAGAAGCACAACCCGCTCTAGGGAGTGAATTGCTTAGTATTCATGGAAACAAATTAGTAGACATTTTGTGAGACGGACTTCTGTTCTTCTAGTACGAATGGCGAAGTCGAGAGTCGAAACTTTGGAGTACGATCTCACCTGCTTTGAGAGCCCAACTGCTGAGACAATAGCAGCACTTTTCGTGTGATTCCGAGGGACAGACAATGTATTCCTGGATTCAATGCTCTGTAAACTATTTTTAACTAAATACTTCGATCGCAGTTTGCATATTAATGTAGAGCACCAATCCGTTTGATAATATTACTAATTGGTATAAAGTCAGACGTTTATGGAAGGTCGTACCCTCCGAAAGCCTAACGCCCATTAGCAAGAGTATCACAGGGCGTTCAGTGGTAGAAATTAGTATACATTTTATCAGGCGGACAAGTAGTTTTCATGTAAGAATAACAAAAGCGAGTGTCAAACAATTCGAGAAAGTTACTACCTTCTTTGTCATTCGAACGGCAATGTCAATAGCTTCATACATCCTGTGACTCCGAAAGTCAAATCAGATATTCCGCGAGTAAATGCGCTGTACAGTATTGGCAATTGACACCTTAATTCGCTGCTCGAAAATGAAATTATAGCGTCAAATGGTTGTAGATTGTTACCTGTTGGTATAGAGTCTCAATTTCTGCCATGGGCCTTACGTTCAGAGAACATAACTCGCCTTATCGAGTTTATAATTTCGTGTTTCAAGAAGCAAATTACTATTCATTTTAATGACGGGCAATTTAATTTCATCTATCAATATGAAAATCGCGAGTCAGGCCGTGCGAAAACGTTATAACCTTTTTTCATTGTCGCTCCACAGATTCAATAGCTTTACCTATCCTGTCATTCGGAGAGTCAAGCTAGTTATCACGCGAATCAGTGCTCTGAAATCTGTTGGCAACAGATACATGAATCCGCGTTATGTATATTAAGGTAGAGAGTCAATCCCTCGGAGAACATTACCAAATGGCATAATGTCCTTCGTTTTCCGAATGACTTACCTTCTGTGAACCTAACCCGCACTATCGAGTGTATATCTTCGTATTTAGTGAATCATATTAGGATACATTTTAATGACTGGCATCTTATTTACATATATGAATAGGAAAACCAAGAGCAAAGCCTTTCGAGATAATTACCGCCTTCTTCATGAGTCGAACGTCTAAGTTAGCAGCTACACCTATCCTGTGATTCCAAAAGTCAAGTCAGGTAGTCCGCGTCTATACCCGCCGTACAGTATTGGCATTAGGCACGCAATTTCACGGTATAAATATTAAAGTACAGAGTCACAAGGTTATGCAACGTTGCATATTGCTATATAGACAACTTTTTACCGAAGGCCTTACTTTTCGAGAAGCTACCCCGCTGTATCGAGATTATACCTTCGTGTTCAGAGGAGCAAACTAATGCACATTTCAGTGTCGTCACCTTAAATTCATGGAAGATTTAGAATATCGAGGTTCAAACTGTTCGAGATCGTTGGCACCATCTGTGAGAGGCGAACGGTTAAGTCAATAGGTGCACCTATCGTGTGATTCCGAAAGGCAAACCAGGTATTCCGGGAGTAAATCCGCAGAGGATTATTGGCTAGAAGCACCTTAATTCACGGTATAAATGTTAATGTACTGAGCCAAGCCGCTGTTCAGGGAAACAAATTAGTGTACATCCTAGTGTAGCGCATCATAATTTCATGTATGACTTTGATGATCGAGGGTCAAACCGCTCGAGAATGTTACCACGTTCTATGAGTGTCGAACTGCTAAGGCAATAACTTCACACATCCTTTGATTCCGCGAGCCATGTCAAGAAGTACGGCGACAAATCCGCTATAGAATATTGCCAATTGACCGCGCAATTGATGGTATGAATATTAATGAAGGGAGAAATACCGTCGCAAAACATTGCCAATTCGAATAAAGTCATTCCTGTTACCGAATATACTACCTTCCAAGAATCTGACCCGCTCTTCCGAGGGTCCTGCTTGATGTTCACGGATACAAATTAGTAGATATTTTCGCGGTCGGACACCACACATTTGTGTAAAAATATCAGAGTTGATAGTCAAAGTGTTCGTGAACGTTACCACCTTCTTTGAGTTTTGTATGGCTTAGTTATTAGCTTCACATTTCCAGTGATTCCGAAGGTCAAACCCGATAATCCGGAACTAAATGCGCTGCACGGTATTGGCTATAGACACCTTAATTCACGGCATGATTATAAAGGTTGAGAGAAAAACCGTCGGAGAACATTACAAATTGGTATAAAGTCACTCCTCTTACCGAATACCATGCCGACAGAGGACCTAACCCGCTGCAGGCAGTGTCGCTCTTAGTGGTCACGCAAACAAATTAATAAGCCTTTTAGCAGATGGTCACCATAGTTACATATAAGTGTAGCAAATTCGAGGGTAAAACAGTTCGGGAGCGTTACCACCATAGTTGAGAATCGATCGCCTTAATTAATAGACGCACTTATCCTATGACTCCGGCAGTGGTACTAGGTAGACCAAGCGTAAGTCCGCAGAACAGTTTTGGCATTAGACACCGTAATTCATGGTTTTAATCTTAAAGTAGAGTGTCCCTCCATTTCAAAACGTTATCAATGGGTATGCAGTCAGACGTCATACTGAAGTCCTTAACACCGGAACGTCTAGTTCACTGTATCGAGAGTACAACATCGTGTTCCGTGGAACATGCTACTATATTTTACAGAGTGGGGAACCTTAATTTAATGTACGAATTAAAAGATGGAGAGTCAAGCAGTTCGTGAACGATGTCACCTTCCTTGAGAACTGAGCGGCTAAGTCGACAGTTCCACATATCCTGCCATTCCGGGCGTCAATCCAGTTGTTCCGGCAGTATATCCGCGTTACAGTATGGAATTGGACACCCTGTTTTACGTTATAGATATCAAAGTACGGAGTCAAACCGTTATACAACGGCACCAAGTGATGTAGGTTCTTACCTTTCACAGAAGGGTGTTCCTTCCCGGAAACTGGCCCGCTGTATCGAGAGTATAACTTCGTGATGAGAGAAAGAAATTAGTATCCATATTAGCCACGGGCACGTTAATATCATGTATGAAATAGAAGATCGAAGGTCATCCCCTTTGAGAACGTTACCCCATTCCTTTGGGATCGAACGTTTAAGTCAATAACCTCAACTATCCTGTGATTCGAAAATTCAAATCAGGTATTCCGAGAGTCAATCCAATGTGAAGTATGGGATTTTGACATCCTATCTCGCGGTATAAATATTAAAGTGCAGAGTCAGTCCTTTGTCGAGGATTACGAATTGGTATAACGTCATACTCTATAATGATGACCTTACCCTCCGAGTACAAAACCTGCCGCATCGACAGTATAGCTTCAGGTTCAGTGATACAAGTAACTATATATTTTAGTGAGGGGCACCTTAATTTCATGTATGTATTACAAGATGCCGGATCTAACCTGTCGAGAACGTTACCGTCCCCTTTGATTGTTGATCCGCTGAGTCAATAACTTTATGTATCCTGCAACTCCGAGAGCCAAACCATGTACTTCGGGAGTGATTGCGCTGAACTTTTTTGGCACTATACATCTTAATTCAAGGTTTGAATATTGAAGCAAACCGTAAGACCGTTGAAGAACGTTAACAATTGTTATATAGTCAGTCGTTTTACAGAAAGTCTTACCGTGCGAGGAGCTACCCCGCCGTATCGAGAGTATAACTTCGTGCTTATAGAAACATATTAGTATACATTTTAGATACGATCACACTGATTTTGTGCTTGAATTAGAAGATCGAAGGTCAAACCGTACAAGACCGTTCCCACCTTCTATGATATTCGAGAAGTTAAGTAAATGGCTTCACCTATCCTGCGATGCCGACAGTGAAACCAGATGTTCCGAGAGAATATGCGCAGTACAGTGTTGGCGATAGTCACCTTAATTCACGGTTTCAATATTAACTGAGAGCGTAAGACCGGTTGAGATCGCTACAAATTGGTATAAAGGCAATCATTTTACTGAATACCATACCGTCTGTGAAAATATCCCACTGTATCGAGTGCATCCTCTTATTCAGAGAAGCAAATTAGTACACATTTTAGTGACGGGCACCTGAAGGACATATATGAATTAAAATATCGAGGAACAACCCATTCGAGAACGTTACCAGCCTCTTTGCGAGTCGAAAGGCGGGTCAAAAGCTTCACCTACATAGTGATTTGGAGAGTCAAACCAGGATCACAGTAGGAAACGTTCTACAACGTGTCGAGTCTGTACTCTAATGTTCATAACGAGAGTTAGTTTGTCCATTGCCAATACCGTTCAGCGGATTCACTCCACGAATACCTGGCTTAGACTGGGAATCACAGCACGGGTGTCGCTGTTGACTTCGCCGTTCACTTCTCAGTGAAGTTGGGATCGACCTTGAACGATTTGGCTCTAGATTATTCTATTCATAACTAAAAATAAAGTTTTCGTCTTCCAAAATGTCTACAAGTTTGTTCCGGATAACACTAAGACAGGCAATCGCTACAGCTGGATGGGTTCTCAGACGGTAACGACTTCGGTAAAAAGTTTGACACTGTGAAAACTCGTAACGTTGTACAACGGTTTGACTATGGAGTTTAATATTTATACCGTGATATATGGTGTGTGATGCCAATTATGTACAGCGGATTTAATCCCCGAATACCTGCTTTGACTCACGGAATCGCATCGTAGGTGATGCTGTTGACCTAGCGGTTCGACTCTAAAGGAAGGTGCTAAAGGCTTCTCGGAAATTAAGGCTGTCGGTAAAAAGCTTGTCTATATACATATTGCTTACGATATACATGATTTGACTCTGATCCTTAATATTTATACCGTGAACTAAGGTACGTCTTGCCAATAGTCTTGAGTGGATTTACTCCCGGAATACATGGTTTGAGTCTCGGAGTCATAGGTTGCGTGGAGCTATTGACTTACATGTGCGGTTCTCATGAAAGGTGGTAACGTTATTGAACGGTTTGAATCTCGATCTGCTTATTCATACATAATATTAAGGTGTCCTATCTGCCACAATCTCCACTTATTTGTTTAGGTGAACATTAAGTTAGTCCCTCGCCATAGCGGTTTACATTCTGGGTGGGCAAGGTATTCAGCAAAAAGTTTGACTGTATTGCAAGTTGGAACGTTATACATCGGCTTGACTCACAACTTTAATATCCATACCGAGAAATAGGATGTCCATTGCCAATACAGTTCAGTGCATTTACTCCTTGTATACCTAGTGTGACTCTCGGAACCACAGAATATGTGAAGCTATTGTGTTATATGTGCAATTTCACAAAGAATGTGGTAACGTTCTCGACCGGTTTGACCCCCCTATCGTCTCATTCATACATAAAATTATGGTGCCCATCGCTGCAATTTATACTAATATGTATCTCTGAATACGAAGGTACACTCTCGATACATCGGGTTGAGTTCTCGGATGGTATGGTTCTATGAAAAACTTTTGACATTGTCCCAATATGTATCAGTCTATAAATGTTTGACTCTGTACTTTAATATTCAAATCGAGAACTAAGGAGTCCATTTGCAATACTGCACAGAGGGCTGACTCCCGGAAAACCTGGTTTGACTATCGGAATAACAGGATCGGTGGAGGTACTGACGTAGATGTGCGACTCTCAACGAAGGTGATAACGTTCTCGCACGGATTGACAAGCGATCTCCTAATTCAACCATGTGATTAAGGCGCCCCTCACTAAAACGATTACAAATTTATTTCTATAAACACCTAGTTATGCCCTCGATACACCGGGGTTGGATTGCGGAAAGTAACGTGTCCGGTAAGAAGTATGTGGTCATACGAATTTGTAAAGTTCTCCTACGGTTTGCCGCTATATTATAATATTCATATCGCGAATTAAGATTGACTAGTGCCAATACTGTTCAGTGGATTTTCTCCCGGAATCGATGTCTTATCTTCCGAAATCACAGGAAAGGTAAATCTATTGGCATAGCCATGCCACTCTCAAAGAGGGTGGTAACGTCCTCGGGCGATTTTACCCTGCATCTTCCTATTGTTAATTGCAATTAAAGTGTCCGTCTACTGAAGTGTCTACTAATTTGTTTCCATGGACACTAAGCGAGGCACTTGCTGCAGCGGGTTAGGTTCTCGAAGGGTAAGTTATGCGGTACAAAGTTGACCACATTCCAGGGGGTACCGTCCTACGATAGTTGGAATCCCTATATTACCCTTTATACCATAAATTAAGTTGTCTATTGCCTATACTGTACTGCCGATTTACTCCCGGATTACCTGGTTTTACCCTCGTATCACAAGATGGGTGAAGCTTTTGACCTAGCCGTTCGAATCTCACAGAAGGTGCCAACGTTCTCGAACGAATTCACCAGCGATCTTCTAATTCATGCATGAAATTAAGGAGCACATCATTAAATTGTATACTAATTCGTACCCCTGAACGCGGTGTTATACTGTTGATACAGCGGGTCAGTTTGTCAGAGGGTGCGACATTCTGCAAGATATTAAAGCCTACACGAATATATAGTGTTCTACAACGGATTGACGGACTGCTTTAATATTCAAAGCGTGAATTGATTTGTCTATTGCCAATAGTGTACAGCGTATTGACGCGCGGATTACTAGCTTTGACTCTCAGGATCACAGTATATCCGTTATCCGTTCGTCTCTCACGAAAGGTGGATATGTCCTTTACCGTTTTCGCCATCGATCATCTAATTCATACAGGAAATTACGGCGCCAGTCACAAAAATGATGACTAACTTCTTTCTCTGGACCTGATGTTATATCCTCGGAACTGCGAGTTTGTTTCTCCGAAGGTAAGGCCATCGGTAAAGTGTGTGACTTTAAACCAATTGGTAATGCTCTCAAACGCTTCGACGCTCTACTTTAATATTCAAACGGTGAATTAATGTGTCGATTGCCAATTATCATCAGCGGACTTACTCTCGGATTTCCCGGGTTGCCTCTCCGAATCACGGGATAGGTGACCCTACTGGCTTATTTGTTCGTCTATCATAGAAGGTGTTAACGTTCACGAATTGTATGACTCTCAATCTTCTAATTCATGCATGAAATGAACGATCTTGTCACTAAAATGTATACTAGTTCGTATCTCGGAACACGGTGCTATGCTCCCGGTAGAGCGAGTTAGTTTATCGGACGGATCGACATTCTGTAACAAGTTTGACTCTACACGTATAGGTAATGTTCTACAACGGCTTGACGCCCTGCTTTAATATTCAATGCGCGACTTAAGGTATTTTTTGCCAATGCTGTACAGCGGATTCACTCCCGAAATACCAGATTTGACTATCGGCATCACA
>NIJG01002974.1:6194-19141 GCA_002201625.1 Euglossa dilemma
ATTTCACAAACGGTTTTACACTATATCTTCTTGTTCATAAGGAAATTAATGTAACCGCCACTAAATTGTTTAATAGATTGTTTCTCTGATCACGAAGATATACCCTCGACACATCGGGTTAGCTTCTCCGAATGTAAGGCTATCTGGAATGGGTTTAACTCTATCCCAGTAGGTAACGTTCTACAGTGGTTAGACGGTCTGCATTAATATTCAGGCCGTGAATTAAGGCGTCGACTGCCAATACTGTACAGAGTATTTACTCCCAGAAAGTCTGATTTAACATTCGGAATCACAGAATGTGTGATTCTATTGACTTAACCGTTCGACTCTCAAGGAGGGTGGTAAAGATCTCGATCGGTTTGGCCATTTATCCTCTAATTTATACATGAAGCTAAGGTGCCTGTCGTTGAAATGAATACTTATTTCATTCTCTGAACGCGAGGTTATACTCTCGGTGAATCGGATGAATTTCGCGGAAGGTATATCCTACATTAGAACGTTTGACCTTATAGCAATTGCTAACGCTCTCAAACGGATTGAGGCTCTTCTTTAACATTAAAACCGGGAATTAAGATGTTCATTGCCAATTGTGTACAGCGGATTGACTACTGGATGTCCAGGCATGACAATCCGTGTAACAGGATATGTGAAGCTACTGACTGATCCGTGCCACACTTAAGCATGGTGGAAACGGTCTCCAACGGTTACATCTTATCTCTCGATCATCATATTCATATAGGAAATTAAGGTGCCCCTCGCCAAAATGTATGCTAATTTGAATCTCTTAGCACGAAATTATACTCTCGATACAGTGGGATCAGTTTCCGGGACGGTAAGGTCTTCGGTAATATGTTTGACTTTATATCAATTGTTAAGGTTCTCAAACTGTGTGACGCTCTATTTTATTAATCAAACCGTGAACTAAGGTGTCGACTGCCTATAGTGTACAACGTATTTCCTCCCGGAATGCCTGGTTTACTCCTCGAAATCAGAGGATAGTTGAAGCTATAGACACAGTCGTTCGAATCTTAAAGAGTGTGATAACGTTCTCAGACGGTTGCACGCTCGATCTACTACATTATACATGAAACTAAGGTGTGCGACAATTGGATGTATACTAATTTGTATCTCTGAACACCTAGTTATACTCTCGGTACAGCGGGTGCGGTACGCGGAAAGTAAGGCCCACGGTATAAAGTTTGGCTCCCTACCAATAGGCAACATTCTACAACGGTTTGACACTGCACAATGCCAATAATATTGCAAATACCGTTCTGCGGAATTCCAACACCTGGTTTGAATCGCGGAATCGCGTTATAGGTGGTGCTATTAACTTAGCCCTCTGACACTTGAAAAGGGTGGTAACGTTTTCCAACGGATTGACCCTCGAACTTCTAATCCATACTTGAAACGAAGGTGCCAGCTAATAAAGTGTATATGAATTTTCTTCCCAGAACACGAGGCTATACTCTCGATGCGGCGGCGTAGCTTCACGGTCGGTGAGGCATTCGGAAATACGTTTGGCACTATAGCAATTGTAAAGTTCTCATACTGTGTAACGCCCTATTTTAATATTCAATCCGTGAATAACGGTATGTATTGCAAATATTGTACAACGCGCTTACTCTCGGTATATCTCGTTTGATTTCCTGAATCAAAGCATGTATGAATATATTAACTTAGCCGTTTGAATCTCAAAAAAGGTGGTAACATTCTCGAACGGTTTGACCCTTGATCATCTTGTTCATAATGAAATTATGGTCCCCGTCACAAAATGTTTACTAATTTGATCCACTAAACACGAAGGATTTACTCCTGGAATGCCAGGACTGACTCTCGGAATCACAACTACATTTGATGCTATTGACACAGACCTACGATATATTAATGCATACATGAAGTTAAGGTGGCAGTCACTGATGTGAAGAACAATTTCTTTCACTGGATACGAAGTTAGGCGCACGAAACGGTGGGTTTGTATCTTCGTAGGTAAAGCCATCTATAATGTGTTTGACTAGATTTCAATTGGTAATGATCACAAACGGTTTGTCGTTCTTTACTATTCAAGACGTGAATTATGGTGTCTATTGGCAGTAATGTTCTGCGGATTTACTTCAGCAATGCCTGGTAAGACTATCCGAATCACTGGATAGGTGAAGCTATCGACTTAGACGTTCGTCCTTCACCGAAGGTGGTAACGAACTCGAACTGTTAGACCTCGTTCTTCTAATTTATACATAAAATTAACGTGCCCCACTCTAAAATGTCTCCTATTTTGTTTCAATGAACACTAAGCCCGACATGGCCAACGGCGGGTTGGAATTCTGGGATGGTGCGTCCTTCCAAGCATGATCCTATACGAATAGGTAGCGTTCTATAGCGGTTTTACGGTCTACCTTAATATTCAAACCGTGAGTTAAGTGTCCTAATGCCAATACTTATCATCAGATTTACTCCCGGAGTGCCTCGTTTGATTCTCGGAACCACAGGGTAGGTGGAGCTTGTGTGTTAGATGTGCGACTTTCAATGAAGGTGGGATCGGCATCCAACGGTTTGAATCTCGGTTCTGCTATTTATACATGAAAAAACTGACCGTCTGCTAAAATGTATACTAATTTGTTTCCGTGTGGACTAGGCATGATGATCGCTGCTGCAGGTTTGGTTCTGGGATGTTAAGGTGTTCGGTAAAAAGAATAACTTTATACAAATTGGTTATGTTCTCCAACGTATTAACGCCCTGCTCAAATATTCATACCGGGAAACAAGGTGTCTATTGCAAGTGCTGCGCAGCGGATTTATTCCTGGAATACAAGGCATGGCTCTCGGAGTTATAGGATAAGTGAGGCTAATAACTAAGGCGTTCGATTCTCAACGAAGGTGGTAATATTCTCGAACGATTTTACCCTCGATCTTCTGAGTCATACATGAAATTAAGGTGCCTGTCACTAAAATGTAAATTAACTTGTTCCTCTGAACACGATGTTATACTCCGGATACAGCGATTTATGCTTTCGGTGGTTGAGGACATCAGTAAGATGTTTGATCTTATACCAATTTCTAACGATCTCAACATTATTGACGCTTTACTTTTTTATTCAAGCCGTGAATTAAGGTGTCTATTGCCAATAGTGTGCAGCGGGCTGTCTCCCGGAATACCTGACATGACTATCGGAATCACAGGGTAGCTGAAGCTATTGACTTAACCGTTCGACTCCCAAGGAAGGTGGGAACGGTCTCGAACGGTTTGTCGCTCGAATACTCTACTCTTTCATGAAAATAAGGTCTTCGCCAACTAAAGCGTCTAGAAATACGTTCCTGTGAACCCGAAGGAAGACAATCGCTAAGGCGGCTTGAGATATTGGAATGTAAGGTATATGTTAAAGAGAATGACTTTGTACCACTTGATATTGTTCTCCGTCGATTTGACTCTCAACGTTAATATCCATATTTTACAGCGCATTTACTCCTAGAATACGTGGTATGACACTCGCTGCCACAGCATAGGTGAAGCCACTGACTTAGATGTGCGTTACACAAAGGAGGTGGTAACGATCTCGAACGGTTTGACACCTGATCTTCTAATCCATACTTGAAATTACGGTGCCCGCCACTAAAATATACAATAATTTGTATCTGTGATCACGAAGAAATACCCTCGATGTAGCGCGTTAAATTTTAGCAAGATAAGATCTTTAGTAAAACTCCTGACATTATACCAATAGGTAGCGTTCAACAAGGGACAGATTATGTACCTCAATATTCAAACCGTAAGATACTGTATCCCATGCCAGTATATGTACATTTTATTGACTCTCGGAATGCCTGGTTTGTCTTTCGGAATCACAGGACAGGTAAAGATATTGAGTTAGCTGTTCGACTCTCAAGTAAGGTGGGATCGTATCGAACTGTTTTTTTCCCGATTATTCTATTCACATACAGATTAGTATACATTTTGGTGACGCACACCTTAATTTCATTTCTCTGAACACGAAGTTATACCCGCGATGCATCGGGCTATGTCTTCGAAAGGTAAGGCCTTCTCTAAAAAGAGTGACTCTATGCTAATTGGTAATGATCTCCTACTGTATGTCTTTCTAATTCAATGTTAAAACCGTGAATTATCGTGTCAATTGCCTATATAATTCAGCAGATTTTCTCCCGAAATGGCTGGTTTGACTGTCGGAATCACAGGATAGGTGAAGATATTGCCTTAGATATGCGACCTTCAACGAATGTGGTAACGTTGTCGCAAGCTCTAACTTTCGATCTTCTTATTCACGCAGCAAAGTAAGGTGCCTGTCACTAATGTGTATACTAATTTCATTCTATGGTCACTACGATACAGCGCGTTAGGCTTCCTGAGAGTATGAACTTCAGCAAAACGTTTGACTTCATTATAATTGGTAACGTTCTTAGACGGTTTGACGCTCTACTATAATATTTTGACCGTGATATAAGCTGTCTACTGCCAATACATTTCAGTAGGCTTACACCAGGAATGGCTGCTTTGACATTCGGAATTACAGGATGGGAATCTATAGTCTTAGCCGATCGACTCTCCAAGATGGTGGTTAAGTTCTCCCTGTGTTTCACCCTCGACCTTCTGATTCATACACAAAGTTAATGTGGCCCTCACTAAAGTGAATACTAACTTCTTTCTCTGACTACGCGGTTACACTCTCAATGAAACGGGTGAGGTTCTCGGAAAGTAACGTCTTCGGTAAAACGATTTACTCAGCAATTGGAAACGCACTAAAACGGTTTGACGGTCTGCATGAATATTCAAACCGTGAATTAATGTGTCTATTGCAAATAAGTTTCAGCGAATTTACTCCCGGGATACCTGGTTTGCCTCTCGTAATAACAGGATAGGTGAAGCTACTGACTTAGCCGTTTGACACGCAAGGAATGTGTAACGATCTCGAACGTTTTGATCCTGGATATTCCAATTCATACATGAAGCTAAGGCGCCGTCACTAAAATGCATACTAATGTGCTTCTCTAAACACGAAGTTATACTCTCGACACGGCGGGTTAGATTCTCGGAAGGTAAATTCAATGGTAAAAAGAGTGACACTATAGTAATACGTAGCTTTCTACAACGGCTTGGATCTGCACTTTAATATTTATACCGTGAAATAGGGTGTACAAGGCCAATACTGTACAGCGGATCTACTCCCGGAATACCTAGTATGACGCGCGGCATGACAGTATTGGTGAAATTATTGTTGTTCCTTGTCGCCTCTCACAGAAGGTGGTTGCGTTCTCGTTCGTTTTGACCCCCGAACTTCTAATTCATGCATGAAATTAACGTGCTCGTCACTAAAATGTATACCAGTTTGTACCTCTGAAACTGGCGTTGTACTCTCGATACAGCGGGTTAGTTTTTCGGAGGGTAAGGCAATATGTAAGAAGTTATACCCTACACCTATGGGTAATGCTCAGCAACGGCTTGCCGTCCTTCTTTAATATTCAAACCGTGAATTGAGGTCTCTATAGCCAATACTGATCAGCGGACTTCCACCAGCACTACCAGGATTGACTGTCCGAATCACTGTATAGGTGAAGCTATTGACATATCTGTTCAACTTTCTCAGAAGGTGGGAACGTTTTCGATCGGTTTGACCCTCGATATACTAACTCATATATGAAGCAATGGTGCCGGTCTCTGAAATGTGGTCTAATTCCTTTCCCTAAGCACAAACCTATACTCTCTATACCGCGGGATCGTATTTCGGTGAGTAAGGTCCCCTTTAAAACGTTTGACTTTATACCAATTGGTTACATTCTACAACAGTATGACGGTTTGAATTAGTATTCAGACCGTGGATTGAGATGTCTATTACCTACACTCCTCAGCGGATTTACCCTGGGATTACCTGGTTTAACTATCGGAATAGCTGGATGTGTGAAGCAATTGACTTAGCCCTCCGATACGCAAAGAAGCTTGCGAATATTCTCGAACGGTTTGACCCCCGATCTTCTAAATTGCGTATGAAATTGAGGAGCCCGTCGTTGAAATGTCTACTTATATATTTCCATGGGCATTAAGCGAGGCACTGCCTAGGGCAGGTTGGCCTTCCCGAAAGGTATGGTCTTCCCTAAAAAGTTTGATTCTATATCAATAGGTAAAATTCTACAACGGTTTGACGCTGTATTTTAATATATAAACCGTGAATTATGTTGACAATTACCAATACTGTACAGCGGATTTACTCCTCGAATACATGGTTTGTCTCTGCCGCTTGACTTAGCCGTTCACATATCAAGGAAGGTGGTATCGCTCTCGAACGGTTTTACCCTGGACCTTTTAATTCATAACTGAACCTAAGGTGCCCGTCAGTAAAATGATTACCAATTTGATCCTCGGAACACGAAGTTATACTCTTGAAACTGTGGGTTAGCTTCACCAAAGGTAAGGCCATCTGTAAAGTGTTTGACTATATATCAGTTGCTAACAAGAATACTAACTGCTTTCTCTGTACTCGAAATCATACTATAGATGAAGACGGTGATGTTCGCGGAAGGTAGAGCCTTCTGTAAAACGTGTGACATTATACCAATTCGTAACGCTCTCAATCGGTTTGACCCTCCACTTTAATGTTCAAACCGTGAACTCAAGTGTCTATTGCCAAAACTGTTCAGCGGATTTGCTCCAGGAATACCTGGTTTGACCCTCGGAATCACAAACTAGATGAGGCTCTCGACATAGCCGTTCGACACTCAAAGGAAGGGGAAACGATCCCGAGCGGATTACAGTGAATTAAGATGCGTATTGCCAAAACTCTTCAGTCCATTTACTCCAGGTTTACCAGGTTTGACTTTCGGAATCACTGGATAAATGCACCTATTGACATTTTCGGTTGTCTCTCACAGAAGGTGGTAACATCCTTGAACGGATTGACAATCGATCTTCTAATTCCTGCATGGAATTAAGGTGGTCGTCACTAAAATGCATACTAATTTGCTTCGCTGAACATGAAGTTACGCTCTCGTAACAGCTGGTTAGCTTCTCGGTGGGTAAGGCACTCTGTAAGAATATGACAATCGATCTTCTAAACAATGTATGAAAATATGGTGTGTATCTGCTATAATGTCTTCTAATTGGTTCCTGTGAGCATGAGGCATGACACTCAGTACATCGGCTGAAGTATTAGGATGGTAATGTATTCGGTAAAATGAATAACTCTATAACAATTGGTAACGTACTACAACGCTTTGATACTGTACATTAATACTCAAACCGTGCATTAGGGTCTCTATTATCAGATATATTCAGCGGGTTTATACCCGGAATACATGGTTTGGCTCTCGGAATCGCAGGATAGAGGAAGGTACTGTCGTAGCCGATCGTCTCTCGGAGAAGGTGCCAACGCTCTCGAGCGGTTTGACACTCGCTCGTCTTATTCATATGTAAAAGTAAGTTTCCCGACACTAAATTATGCACTAATGTATTTCTCTGAGCACGAATTGCCGCTCCCGATACAGGAGGTTATGTTCTCGGAAGGTTAGGTATTCGGTAAAGGTTTGACTCCATAATAACAAGTAACGGTCTACAAAGGTTTAACTGTGCACTTTGATATTCATATCGTGAATTAAGATTACTCCAGGGAATACCTGGTTTAAATCTACGCATCACAGTATTAGTGAAGGTACTGAACCAGCCGTTGGATGCTATAGGTCCGTGATATTGTTCTCGAACGGCATGACACCCGATATTGCTATTCATACATGAAAATGAGGTGCCGTCTCCACAATGTATACTAGTTTGCTGCCTTGAACACGAAGTCTTACATTCGATACAGCGTGTCAGATTCTCAGAAAGTAAGGATTTGTGTAAAAGGAATGAATTGATACAAAATAGTACCGCTCTCAAGTAGAGTGACGCCCTACTTTAAAATGCAAACAGTGAAGTATAGTGTCTATTACCAATACTGATCAGCGGATTTACTGACGGAACACCTGGCGTCGCTCTTAGAGTCGCAGGATAGGTGAACCTGATGACCAAGCTGTGCGACTCTCAAATACGATGGTATGGTTCTCGAACTGTTTGTACCTCGACCTTCTAATTCATACACGATGTTCTGGTGATCGCCACTGATATGAATACTAATTTGCGACACTGAATACGAAGATAATATCTCGATACAGCGTGTTAGATTCTCGGAATGTAAGGCTACCTCTAAAAAACTTGACTGTATACAAATATGTAACGTTCTACAACTGTTTTGCTTTGCAGATTGATACCTATACTATGAAATAGAGTGAGAAAGGCCAATACGCTACTGCCGATTTACATCCGATATGCCGGTTTGCCTAACGGAATCACAGGATAAGTGGAGCTATTGACATAGCCGTTCGACTCCCAACAAAGGTGCTAACGTTATCGAACGGTTTGAATCTTGATCATCTATTTCATACATGAAATTTCGGTGACAGTCTCTAAAATATATACTCACTTGTTTTTCAAGTCACGAAATTATGCTCTAGGTACAGCGGGTTAGGTGTGCGGAGACTAAGGTCTGCTGTAACAAGTTTTACTTTGTACTAATTGGAAACGATCTCAAACTATTTGACGGCGTCCTTTAGTATTGAAACCGTGAATTACGGCTCCTATTGCCCGTAATGTTCATTGCATTGACTAATGGAATACCTGGTTCGACATATGAGATCACAGGATAGATGAGCCTATTGACATAGCGGTGCGACGCTCAAGGAAGGTAGCAACGTTTCCGAGGGGTTGGGCCCTCGATGTTCTTCCCATACAAGAGGATAAGGTGCGCGTCACTGCGTTGAATACTAATTTCGTTTTCTGATCGCAATGTTATGTTCTCGACAAAGTGGTTCAGCTTTTCGAAGGGTAAGGCATTCTGCAAGAAGTTTGACCCTACAATAATTGGTAACACTTTACTACGGCTAGACGGACTGCTTTAATATTCAAACTGTGAATTGAGGTGTACATTGCCAATACTGAACACCGCATTTACTGCCGGAATATCTGGTTTAACTTTCGGAATCATACGATATGTGATGCTGTTGACTTAGCCACTCGTCTCATGTAGAAGGTGGTAACGTACTCGAGCGGATTGACCCGCGATCCCATAATACAAACATGAAGTTAAGGTACCCGTCACTGAAATGAATACTGATTCCTTTCTCTGAACACGATGGTACAATCTCGACACGGCGGTTTTGCTTATCGGATGGTAAAGCTATCGGGAAAAAGTTTGACTTATAACATACGAATTGACGCCCTACTTTCATATTCACACCGTGAATTATGATGCCTAATCCCAATGCTATTCAGCGGATTTACTCCCGAATACCTGGGTTGTTCCTCGGAATCACTGGATTGGTGATGATATTGATTTAGCCGTTCCTCCCCTAAAGAAGGTGGTAAAGATCTCGAACGCCTTGACCCTCGATCTTTATATTACATACATAAGACTAAGGTGCCCGTCACTAATATGCATACTAATTTTCTTCTCTGAACACGAAGTTATACTCTCGATAGAGCGGGTTAGGCTTGCGGAAGGTAAGGTCGTCCGTCATGAAGATGTCTTCATATCAATATGTAGCGTTATACATCGGTTCGACACTGTACTTTAATATTCATGCCGTGTGTTAAGGTATGTATTGCCGAAACTGTTCAGCGGTCTTACTGCGGGAATACCTGGTTTCACACGCTGAATCAAAGGATAGGTGAAGCTACTGATTTAGCCGTTCCTCTCTCACAGATGGTGGTAGCGTTCTTGAAACCTTTGACCCTCGATCTTCTGATTCATGCATGAAGTTAAGTTCCGCGTCACTGCAATATACACTAGTTCATACATCTGAGCACGGTGTTATACTCTCGATACAGCGGGTTAGTTTTTCGGAGGATGAGGTCTTCTGAATGACGTTTAACTTTACTGCAATTTGTAACGTTCTAAAACGGTTTGACGCCCCATTTTAATATTCACACCGTGAATTAAGGTGCCTATTTCCAGAACAGTTCTGCGAATTTACTCCAGCAATACGTGGTTTGACACTCGGAACCCCAGGATCGGTCTAGCTATTGACTTAGCCGTGCGACTCTCCAGAAAGGTGTAAATGTTCTCCAACGGTTTGACTCTCGCTCATATAATTCATGCATGAAATTAATGTACTCGCCACAAAAATGTGTACTAATTTGTTCTTCTGAACACGCTGTTATACTCTCGATCCAGCGGCTTAGGCTTCTTGTAAGGTAAGGCCGTCGGTACAAAGATTGTCTTTATACAAATGGTTAACGTGCTACAGCGGTATGACTGTGTACATTAATATTCATACCGTGGATAAATGTGTCTGTTGCCAATACTCTTTAGCGGATTTACTTCCGGGTACCAGTTTTGTCTCTGGGAATCGCAGGTTAGGTGATTTTACTGACATAGCCATTCACCGCTAAAGGATGGTTGTATCGTTCTCGAACGGCATGACACTATATCTTTTACTTGATACATAAATTATGGTTCACGTCTCTATAATGTATTGTAAATTGTTCCTCGGAACTCGATGTTATACTCTCGATACAGCGGATTGCACGTTCGGAGCATAAGGTCTCCAGTAAAACATTTGACTATTTACAAATTGGTGACGTTCTCATATGGAGTGACGCTCTACTTTAATATTAAAAGTGTGAATTAAGGTGTCTAATGCCAGTACCGTTCTGCGGATTTACGCCCGGAATACCTGGTATGACTCCCGGACTCAAAGGATACTTGAAGCTAATATCTAAGGCGTTCGATTCTCAACTAAGGTGGTACTGCTCTCGAACGGTTTCATCCTCGATCTTTTAACTCATACATAAAGTTATGGTGCGCGTCACCGAATCGAATACTAATTTCATTCTCTGAACACGAACCTATGCTCTCGATGATGCTGGCGAGGACCGCGGAAGGTAAGGCGTTCGATAAAACATTTGACTTTGTACCAATTGGGGACGCTCTCGAACGGTTAAACGCTCTAATTTAGTATTCATACCGTGAATTAAGGCGCGTATTGCCAATACTCTGCAGCGGATTTACTCCAGGAATACCTGGTTTGACTCCCTAAATCACAGAATTGCTGTAGCTATAGAATTAGCCGTTTATCTCTCGCGAAAGGTGGCAACGTTCTCTATCGGTTTGACACTCGATCTTCTAACTCATACATGAAGTTAAGGTGCCCGTCGCTACAATGTATACTAGCTTGCATCTTTGAACACGAGGTTATATTCTCGATATAGCGGGATAGGTTCTCGGAGGGTAAGGCCTTCGGCAAAACATTTGACTTTATAGCAATTGGTAACGTTCTCAAACAGTGTGTCGCTACACTTTAATATGCAAACCCTGAATTAAGGTGTCTATTGTCAATAATGCGCAGCGCATTTTCTTCCGGAACATCTCGTTTGATATTCGGAATCACAGGGTAGGTGAATCCATTGACATCCCCGTTCGAATCACATAGAGGACTGCAACGTTATCGAACGGTTTGACACACGATCATCTAAATCATAGATGCAATTAACGAGCCCGCCTCTAAAATGTTCACTAATTTGTATCTCTGAACGCGGAGCTATAACCACGATACAGAGGGTTATATTCTCGAAAGGTAATGTGTCCGTTATAGAGTACGTATTTATACAATTAGTAGCATTCTCAATCGGTATGGCGATCAACCTTAATATTCATAAAGTGAAGTGAAGTGTCTATTGCAAATACTGTTCATCGGATTTACACCTGGTATACCGGGCTTGACACTCGGAATCACAAATGTAGGTGAAGATATTGACTCAACCGCTCGACTCAGATAGTTGGTGGTAACGTTCTAGAACAGTTTGACCCCCGATCTTCTAAGTCGTACCAGAAATTAACGTGTTCGTCTCTAAATTGTGTACTAATGGACTTCTCTGAACGCGAAGTTATTCTCTCGATACAACGGGTTTGGTTATCGAAGGGTTATGTATTCGGTGTAAAGAATGTACCATGAAATACCAATTTTTAACGTTCTCATAATGCTCGACTCTCTACTCTTATATTAAACAAATCAATTAAGGTGTCTAGGGCCAAAACTGTTCCGCGGATTCACCATCAGCATACCTAGTTTGACTTTCGGAATCGCAGGATAGGTGAAGCTACTGACATAGGCGATCGATCCTCAATGAAGGTAGAAACGTTCGCGAACGGTTTAACAGTCGATCTTCCAATTCAGACATGTAATAATGATGGCCGTGACTAAAATGTATACTAATTTCTTCTCTGAACACCATGATATTCACTCGATACAGCGGGATAGATCCTCCGAGGGTAAGGTTTTGAGTAAAAGGTTTAACATTATACCAATTGGTGACGCACACAAACAGATTGGCGATCTGCTTTAATATTCAATCCGTGAATTAAGGTTACTGGTGCCATTACTGCACGGTGGATTTACCCCTGGAATACCAGGTTTTAATCTGCGGAATCACAGAAGAGCTGAAGCTATTGACTGAGACGTTCATCTCCCAAACAAGACGGTACGTTCTCGAATGGTTTGACACTAGATCGTCTAATTCATACATGAAACTAAGGTGTCCGTTGCTGAACTGTATACTATTTTGTATCTCTGATCACGAATTTATACTGTCGAGACAGCGGATTAGGATCACGCAGGTTAATGTTTTTGGTAAAACGTTTCACTCTACACTATGTGGTAACGTTCTCAAACGGTTTCGCGTCCTACATTAATGTTCAGAACGGGAATTAACCCTTTTAGTGTCGGGCGAAAAAGAGGTGCCTATGCGAGAATAACCGGCCGAATTTCACAGTTTTACTAAGGTTTGGGAAAATGCTCATAAAAGCCGAACGAGAAACAATATTTACATGATTCAAGAAGCAATGTACTAAGGATGAAATAGAGAACAAAACAGTGACACTAGTTTTCTATACTAATTAAAAATTATATAAATA
>NIJG01002975.1:0-22226 GCA_002201625.1 Euglossa dilemma
TGTCAGCAGCTTCACCTATTCTGTGATTCCGAGAGTCATACCAGATATGCCGGGAGCAAATCCGCTGAGCAATATTGACATTAGACACCTTACCTATCGGTTTGAATATTAAAGAAAAGCGCCAAATCGTTTGAATGGGTACAAACGATTCACACAACGCCACACCATCCGCGAACCGCGCACGCGACATGTCGACTATATCTTCGGGTTCCGAGAATCAAATTGTTATTGATATCAGTGATGGGCACCTTAAATTCGTGTATGAATAATAAGATCGAGCGTCAAATCGTTCGAGAATGTTGCCACCAATTTCGGAGTCGACCGGCTAAGTCAATAGCATCACGCATCATTTGATTCAGAGAGACAAACCACGTATTGCTGGAGTAAATACACTGAACAGAATGGGGAATAAATACCTTCGTTCACCATTGAATATTAAAATAGAGGGTCACACCATTTGAGAACGTTACCAATTGGTAAAAAGCCAAACGTTTTATCAAAAACCTTACCTTCAGCGAACCAAACCCGCTGAGTCAAGGGTGCAACTTCGTGTTCGGAGAAACAAATGGGTGCACGTTTCAGTGATAGGCACCTTTATTTCATGTATGAATCAGAAGATCGAGGGCCTAACCGTTTAAGAACGTTTCCACCTTCTTAGGGAGACGGACGGCTAAATCAATAGCTTCAACTGTCCTGTGATACCGAGTGTCAGACCCGGTATTCCAGGAGTCAATCCACAGTGGAGTATAGCCGCTGGTCACGTTATTTCACGGGTTAGATACTAAACTACAGTGTCAAGCCGCTGTAGAGCGTTACCACCTTCTTTCAGAGTCGAACGGCTGAGTCAACCGTTTCACCCGTAGTTGTAATTCTAATCGTCAATCCTGGAATTCCAGGAGTAAATCCGCTGAGAAGTATTGGCGACGGAAACATTAGTTCATCGTGTGAATATTGAAGTAGAGAGTCAAACTGCCGGTGAACATTACAGGTTGGTATAAAGACATTCCTTTTAAAGATTACCTTCCCTTCCGAGAACATAACTGGCAGCAGGGAGTGTGATGCTTCTAGTTAAAAGAAACAAATTAGTATTCATATTAGTGTCGGAGCCATTAATTTCATGTATGAATTAGAGGAACGCGAGGCTAACACTTCCAGAACGTAACCAATTTCATAGAGAATCGCACATGCATGGCAATAGCTTCACATATCCTGTATGTCAGAGAGCAATACCTGGCATCGCAAGAGTACATCAAACAAGGAATACTAGGAGTACATCCGCTGTACAGCAATGGAAATTGACACCTGAATTGTCGGCATGAGGACTAAAGAAGGGAGTCAAATCGTTAGAGAACGTTACCCATTGTCATGACGTCGTTCTCTTTACAGAAAAAGTTACCCTCCGAGAACGTATCCCGCTGTATCGAAAGTACAACTTCATGTTCAGGGAAGCATCTTGGTATACATTCGAGTAATGGGCACCATAGTTTTATGTATTAATAACAAGAACGATGGTCAAACCGATCCAGAAAGATACCCCTTTCTTTGACAGTTACAATGCTAAATCATCAGCACCACCTATCCTACTATTCCGCGAGCCGAACCAGGTATTCCTGTGGTAAATGCGCAGAACAGTATTGGAAATCGACACATTACTCCACGGGCTGAATATTAAAATACAGTCTCACCCCATTTGAAAACGTTACTAATTGCTATAAAGTCAAAAGTTTCACAGGATGCCTTACCCTCTGAGAAGCCAATCCGCCCTATCGACCTATGTGTTCAGGGAAACGCATTAGAACCATTTTAGTGACGGGGACAATAATTTCAGTATGAATACGGATATCGGGAGTCAAACCGTTCGTGGTCATTGCCACCTTCTCTGAGAGACGAGCAGCTATGTCAACACCTTCAGCTACAGTCGTGGTGCCGAGAGTCAAGCCTTCAATTCCAGGAGTAAGTCCGCTGAACGGTATTGGATATAGGCACCTTAATCAACGGTTTGAATATTAAACTAGAGAATCAATCCGTTTGAGAACATATCCTATATATATATAGTCACACTATTTACCGAATATTTTACGTACCTAGAACGTAACCCGCTATATAGAGTATCATGCATAGAGCCCGCGGAAACCAATTAGTAGAATTTTCCGCAGACGAGCAGCTTTGTATCATGTATGAACTGCAAAGTCGACAGTCATACCGATGCAGAACGACTCCACCTTCCTCTAAAGCCCCAGATCAAAGACAACAGATTCTTCTATCCTGTGATTGCGAGAGTCAGATCATGTAGTTTAGGTGTAAATGCGCTGAACAATATTGGAAATAGATAAAATAATTCTCGGCATAAATATTAAGGTTGGGAGTCAAACCGTCGGAGAACATTTCCAATTAGTATAAAGTCATTCTTTTTAACCTGTACCTTACATTCCGAGAACGCAAGCCGCCGTAATCCTTTGTCTTGTTTTGGATTCATAGGATCCAATTAGTAGACATTTTATCAAACGAACACGATAATTTCATGTAGCAATAAGAATCTCTAGCCTCAAGCCGTTCGAGAACGTTACCAGCATCATCGAGAGTCCAACGGCTGAGTCAATTGCTGCACATATACTTGTAATTCCGGGAGTCAAACAAGGTTTGCCGGCTGAAAATCTGCTGTTCAGTGTGGGCATTAGACGCGGTATTTCATGGTTTGAATATTATAGTACACATTCAAACCGTCGTAGCACGTTACCTATTGGTACAGAGTCAAACATTTCACACAAGGCCGTACCTTCGTGAAATTAAACCGCTGTATCGGGAGTATAACTTCGTATTATACTGGGGCATCTTAGCTACGGGCAATTCAATTTCATGTACGAACTTAAAGGTCCAGGGTCAAACCGTTCCAGAACGTTGCCACTTTCTTCGAGGATCGAACGCCTATGACAATAGCTTCACCAATCCTGCGGTTCCTAGAGTCGAACCAGGTATTCCGGGAGTAAAACCGCTGATTAGTATTGGTAATAGGCACCTCTATTCACGGTTTGAATATTAAATCAGGCTGTCATGCCGTCGTAGAAAATTACCAATTCGTTTAGGGTCAAACTTCTTATACAATGCCTTCACCTCCGAAAAACTGACCCGCTGTATCAAGAATATAAGGCCGTGTTCATAGGTACGAACTAGTATACATTTCTGCGAGGCACCTTAATTCTATGCATGAATTAGATGGTCGAGGGTCAAGCATCTCGTAAACTTTTCCAGCTTCTGTGAGAGTCGAACGGCTATGTCAATAGCTTCAACTATCCTGTGATTCCGAAAATCAAACCAGGTATTCCTGGAATAAATCCCCTTGAACAGTTTTGGCAATAGACGCCGTAATTCATGATGTGAATAGTAAAGTAGAGCGTCAAACCGATTGAGTCCGTTACCAATTGTTATAACGTCACACCCTTTACCGAAGACCTTACCCACCGAGATTCTAACTCGCCGTATGGAGAGTACAACTTCGGGTTCAGAGATACAAGAAACTATTCATTTTAGTGGGAGCACCTTAATTTCATGTATGAACAAGAAGATAAAATGTCAAAACGTTGGAGGATATTACTAATTGTTATATAGTCATACGCTTGACCGAAGACCTTACCCTCCGAAAACCTATCTTGCTGTATCGAGAGTATAGCAGTGTGATCAAAGGAACGAGTCAACATACATTTTAGTGACAAGAACGTTGATTTCATCTATGAATTACAAGACCGAGGGTCAAGCCGTTTATTAACGATATCACCTTCTCTGGGAGTAGGACGGCAATATAAACAGCTTCACCTGTCCTGTGATTCCGAGAGTCAAACAGGGTAATCTGGGTGTAAATCCGCTGAGCAGGATGGGAATTAGACACCTTAATTCATGGTACGAATGTTACAGTAGAAGGACAATCCGTCGGAGAGCACTTACAATTGGTATACGATCATTCTTTTTACCGAATACGATACCCTCCGAGAACCTAACCCGCTGCAGCGAGTGTCATGCTATGTGCTCACGGAAACAAATTAGTAAACATTGATGCAGAGGCACACCATATTTGGATATATGAATTGGAAGATTGAGCGTCAAACAGATCGAGATCGTTTCCACCTTCTTTGAGCGTCGAACGGCTAAGCCAATGCGTTCACCCATCACTGCGATACCGATAGTCAAATCAGGTAATCCGGGAGTAAATCGGCGGAACAGTATTGCCAATAGATACTTTAATTCGCATAGAGAATATTAAATTATTGTGTCACACCGTGTGAGAAGGTTTAACCGAATGCCTTACCGTTCGAGAAGCTATCCCGCCGTATCGAGAGTATAGCTACGTGTTTACGGAAACACATCAGTATACAACTCAGTGTCGGAACGTAAATTCATGTACGATTTGGAATATCGACGGTGAAACCCTTGGAGGACGTAACCACCCTCTTTGAGAGACGAACGAGTATGTCTATTGCTTCACCTATCCTTTAATTCGGAGAGTCAAAGCAGGTACTCCAGGAGTACGTTCGCTGTACAGTATTGTCAATAGAAACCTTAGTATGTGGTATGAATATTAATCTACAGATCGAAACCGTTGTGGACCGCTACTTATTGCTTTACAGTCAAACTTTTCACAGAAGGCCTTACATTCCGAGAACCTAACCAGCTGTATCGAGTGTATAATTTCGTGGTCAGAGAAAGAAATTGGTATCCATTTCAGTGACGGTGACCTTAACGGCTATATACAAATTGGTAATGTTGACCGACGGTTTGACGGCCTGCTTTCATATTCGAATCGTATATTAAGGTGTCTGTTGCCAATTCTGTTCCCCGGATTAACTGCCGGAATACCTGGTTTGGCTCTCGGAATCGCAGCATAGGTAAAGCAACTGACTTAGCCGAACGAATCTCAATGACAGTGGTAACGTACTCGAACTGCTTGACACTCGATCTCCTAGCTCATGCAGGAAATTAAGGTGCCCGTCAATAAAATGTATACTAATTTATCCCTCTGAACACCGTGATGTACTCTTGATACAGCGGATTAGATTTTCTGATGACAATGTCTTCAGTAAAACGTTTGACTTTATACCACACAATACCATATTATATACAAACAGATTGGCGCCCTGCTTTAATATTTAAACCGTGAACTAAGGCTACTATTGCCAATACTGCTCATCGTATTTACTCCAGGAACACCTGGTTTGCCTCGCGGAATCACAGGATAGGCGAAGCAATTGACTAAGCCGTTCATTTCTCTCAAAGGGTTGTAACGTTCTCGATCGTTTTGACCGTCGATCTTCTATTTCATACATGAAACCATGTGCTCGTCTCTAGAACGTATACTAATTTGTACTACTGAACACAATAATATACTCTCGATACAGCGGGTTAGATTTCGGAGGGAAATGTCTTCGGAAACACGTTTCACTTTATATGCATTGGTTACTTTCAGAAACGGCTTGACGCTCAACGTTAATATTGAAATAAGTTGTTTATAGCCAATAAAGTGCAGCGGATTTACTCCTGGATTACCAGGCTTGACTCTCGGCATCACACGATAGGTGAAGTCGTTGACTCAGCCGTTCGAATGTCAACGAAGGTGGAAACGATCTCAAATGGTTTGACATTCGATCCACTAATTCATACATGAAATTGAGGTGCCCGTCACTATAGTGTATACTAATTTGATGCTCTGAAGACGAAGATATAACCGCGATACAGCGGTTTATGTTCTCGGATGGTAAGGTGTGTGATAAAGTGTATGTCGATATATCAATTGTTATCGTCCTCGAATGGTATTACCCTCCACATTAATATTCATACCGTGAATTAAGCTGTCTCTTGCCGATACTGTTCAGCGAATTTACTAACGGAATACCTGGTTTGACTGTAGGAATCACAGCATAGGTGAATCTATTGACTTAACCTTTCCGGCACACAAAGAAGGTGGTAATGATCTCGAACGGTTGACTCTCGATTTTGCTATTGAAGGACGAAAATAAGGTGCCCGTCTGATGAAATGTCTGTTAATTTGTTTCTGCGAACACTAACCAAAATATTCCCACCAGCAGGTTAGGCTCTCGGAAGGCAAGGTATTCGGAAAAAGGCTCACTTTATGCCAATTGGTAATTTTCTCCGTCGGTTTAACTCCCTACTGTAATATTCAAACCGTGAGTGATGGTGTGTATTGCAAAATTGTTGAGCGGATTTAATCCCGGAATACCTCGGTTGCCTCTCGAAAGGACAGGTTGGAGGTAGCTATTGACATAGCCGTTCGTCTCTCACCGAAAGTCGTAGCGTTCCCGAACGGTTTGACACTCTGTTTTCTAATTCATACATGAAGTTACGGTGCCCGTCACTGAAGTGAATTTTAGTTTCATTCCCTGTACACGACGATATACTCTCGATACAGCAGGTAATTTTTTCGGTGGGTACGGTCTTCGGTAAAACGTTTGACTTTATACCAATTCGAACGGCTCTCAAACGGTTTAGCGCTCTACTTTAATGTTCAGACCGTGAATTAAAGTGTCCATTGTCAAAATTATTCAGCGGACTTTCTCCCGGAATACCAGGTTTGATTCTCCGAATCACTGGATAGGTGAAGCTTTGACATAGTCGTTCGAATCTGACAGAAGGGGGCAACGTTCTCGTACGGATTGACACTCGACCTTCTCAATCATGCCTGAAATTAAGGTGCTCGTTTGTAAACGTATACTAGTTCGTACTTCTACACACCTGTGTTATACTCTCGAAACGGAGTGTTTGCATCTTCGAACGTAAGGCCACAGGTAAAGAGTTGGACTTCATACTAATTGGCAAAGTTCTCAAACGGTTTGACGCTCTACTTTCTTATTGAAACTGTGAATTATGGTGGCTACTGGCAATTCCAGCAGCGAACTTACTCTCGGTTTTCCCGGGTTGAATCTCGGATTCTCGGGATAGGTGAAGATATTGACATAGCTGTCCGTCTCTCACAGAAGGAAGTAACGTTCTCGAACGGGTTGGGTCTTCGGAGGATAATGCATTCAGTAGAAACGTTTAGATTTATGCCAATTGGTAACGCCGACAAACAATTTGACACACTACATTAATATTCAATCCGTGAATTATAGATACTGTTGCCAATACTGCTCAGTGGATTTACTCCCGGAATATCTGGTTTAGCTTTCGGAATCACAGGATAGTTGACGCTGTTAACTTAGCCATCCGACACTTAAAGAAGGAGGAAACGATCTCGATCGGTTGGATTCCAGATCTGCTAATTCATATAAGAAGTTAAGGTGCCCGTCATAAAAATGTGCTGTAACTTGTTCCACTGAATGTGACGATATACTCTCGGTACAGCGGGTTAGCGTCTCGAAAGGAACGGCCTTCAGGATAGAGTTTGAATGTATAGCAATATGTAACCCTCTACAACGGAATGACGGTCTGCTTTATTATTCATAGCGTGAATTAAGGTGTCTATTGCCATGAATGTTTAGCGTAATTACTCCCGGAATTCATGGTTTGACTCTCAGAATCGCAGGGATGGTGAAGCTATTGACTTAGCCGGTCGTCTGTCACTGAAGGTGGTAACGCTCTCGAATGCTTTGACACTCGTTGATGATAATTATTCACAAGCGTGTGGTGTTCGTTCTCTAAAATGCCTTCTAATTTGTTTCCGGGAACATTAAGCAGGACACTAGCTACAGCGAGGTAGGTTCTCGGATGGTATGGTATCCGGAATAACATTGTGCTGATTAGTAATGTTCTCTGCGGTTTGACTTTCCACATTAGTATTCATAACGCGAATTAAGGTGTCAGTTTCCAATAATCTGCAGCGGACTTACTGACGGATTACCTGATTTGACTCTCGGTATCGCTGGAAGGGTGAAGGACTTTACGTAGCCGTTCGACACTCAAAGAATGCGGTGACGTTCCCAAACGGTTTGACACCAGATCATCTGATTCATAGATGAAATTAGTGTGCCATTCACTAAAATGTATACTAATCAGCTTCTCTAGACACAAATTTAAACTCTCGATACAGCTGGTTAGGCTCACGGAGCGTAAATTATTCTGGAAAACGTATGACACTATAACGTGTGGTAATGTTCCACTATGGCTTGCCTCCCTACTGTAATATTCGAAACGTGAATTATGGTGTCTATTCCCAATACTGTTCAGCGGATTTACTTCCAGTGAACCTGGTTTGACTCTCAGAACGTCGGATACTTGAAGCTATTGAGTCGGACGATCGACTCTAAAAGAAGGTGGTAACGATCTCGAACTATTTGACTATCTACCTTCTAGTTCTTACATGAAATTAAGGCTTCCTTCTGCTAAAATGTCCACTAATTTGGTCCTCTGAACTCGAAGTTGTACCCACGATACAAGCGGCTCATATTCTCGAATGTTAGGGAATCCGGGATGGAATATGAGTTTATACCAATGCTTTACATTTTCAAACAGTTTGACTCTTTACTTAAATACTCGTATCGTGAATTAAAGATTCTACTGTCAATACTATGCAGGGGATTTACTGTTGAAATGCCAGGCATGTCTCCCGTAACAGGATAGCAGAAGCTATTGACTTTGCCGATCGGCCAACAAAGAAGGTGGTAACGTTCTCAAAGGGTCTGACTCTCGATCTTCTATTTCACTTATGAAGTTAAGGAGCCTGGCACTAAAATGTATACACATTTGTTCGTCCGAACACCTTGTTATACTCTCGATGCAGCGCGTTATGCGTTTGGGCGGTAAGGTCATCAATAAAATGTTCGTCTCCATACCAACTGGAAGCTTTTTCATATGGGTTTGCCGCTCTAATGTAATATTCAAACTGTGAATTAAGGCGTCTAATGACAAAACTCTGCAGAAGATTTACACTCGGATCACCTGATTTGACTCTCGGAGTCACAGAACAGGTTATGCACTAGACTTAGCTGAGGCGAATCGCGAAGAAGGTGGTAACGGTCCAGGAGAGTTTACCTCGCGACCTTCTAATTCATTCATGAATGTAACGTGCCCGTCACTAAAATGTATAGTAATTAGTTTCTCTGAACACGAGGTAGTACTCGCGTTCCGGCGGGTTGGTATATCGGCAGGGAAAATATTGGGTAAAAAGGATGGCTTTATACCATTCGGTATTGTTGTCCGTCGGTTTGACTCTCGACCCGAATGATCGTGCCAATAACTAAGGTGTCTAATGCCAATTCTGTTCAGCGGATTTACTCCCGGAATACCAGGTTTGTCTCTTGGTATCACAGGATGGACGAAGATATTGACTCAGCCTTTCTATTCTCAATGAAGGCAGTAACGTTCTCGTACGGTCTTACTTCCGGATTTGCTATTCATGCATGAAAATACGGTGTCCGTCTGGTAAAATGTCCACTAATTTGTTTCCTCCAACATCCAGCAAGACATTCCCTATAGAAGGTTAATATTCTCGGCGGGTAAGGTGTTCGGTAAGGAGAATAACCTTATACGATTTGGTTCTGGCTTCTGAGAGCTTGACGCTCTACATTGATATTCAAACCACGAAATAAGGGGTTTATTGCCAATACCTTTCAGCTGATTCACTCTCGAACAACCTGGTTTGTCCCATAGAATCAAAGGATAGGTGACGATATTGACATAGCCGTTCGACTCTCGAAGAACGTGGTATCGTTCTCGAACGCATTTGGCCCTCGCTATTGATACTTACAAACAAACATGTGTTGCTCGCCTGTTAATATATCTACAAATTTGTTACAATGCACATTAAGTAGGACACACCCTACAGCGTGTCAAGTTAACGGAAGGTATAGTGTTCGGTAAAATGTATGAGTTCATGCGCATTGATAATGTTCTCTGTCCGTTTAACTCTCTACATTAAAATTCATACGTTGGTTTAAGTTGTCAGTTGCTAACAAACTTCACACTGGACTTACTCGAGGATTATCTGATTTGACTCTAGGTATCACAGGACAGGTGAAGCAATAGACAGCCATGCGACTCCCACAGAACGTGGCGGCAACGTTCTCGAACGGTTTGAACGTCGACCTTCATATTCGAAAATGAAATTAGGGTGCCAGTCACTGAAAGGAAGACTAATTTCTTCCTCTGAACATGAAAATATTCTCTCGATGCAGCGGGTCAGGTACGCGGAAGCAACGGCCTTCGGTAAAACGTTTGACTATTATACCAGTTAATAGCGTTCTTAAACGGTGTAAAGCTGTATTTTTACATTCCAACCGAGATTTATGATGTCTATTGCCGATACCGTTCAGCGGATCTGCTAACGGAATACATGGATTGGCTCTCAGAATCGCAAGATGGGTGCAGATATTGACTTAGCCTTTCGACCCCCAAAGGAGGTGCTAACGTCCTCCGAACGGTCTGTCCCTCGATCTTCTGCTCCATAGATGAAATTAAGCTGTCCGTCGCTAAAATTTATATTATTTTGCTATTCTGACCACAAAGTCATACTCACGAAACAGCGGGCTTGCTTCTTGGAAGGTAAGGCCTTCGGTGAAACGTTAGACTCTATACCAGTACGTAACGTGGAACAACTGTGTGATCCTGTCCTTTAATATTCATATCGGGAAGTAGGGTTTCTAATGCCGACACTGTACAGCGGATTTAAGCCCGGAATACCTCGTTCTAATCTCGGAATCACAGGATAGGTGTAGCCATTGACTTAGCCGTTCGATCCGGAATGAAGGTGGTAACGTTCTGGAACTGCTTGGTCCTCGGTCTTCTATTTCATTCATGGAATTAAGGTGCACGGCACTAAAATGTATACTTATTTGGTCTTCTGAACATCTTGTGACACTCTCGATGCAGCGGGTTTGATCCACGACATGCAAGCCCTTCGTTAAAAGTTTTGACTCGATACAAATTGGTAACGTACTCGTGATCGAACGGTTTGATACTTGATAGTCTGATTGAAATATGAATTTATGTTTCCCGTCATTCAAATGTATACTAATTTGTTTCACTTGTCACGAAGACATACTTTCTATACAGCGAGATACGTTCTCGGAAGGTAACGTAGTCTGTAAGAAGAATGACTCCATAACAATTTGTAATGTTCTCCGACGATTTTCATCCTAATTTAATACCCATGCCGAGAATTTAGGTGTCCATTGCCATTGCTGTACACCGGATGTACCCTTGAATGCCTAGTTTGATTCTCCGAAAGTCAGGATAGATGACGATATTGGCATAGCCGTTCGTCTCTCAGAGAGTGTGGAAACGTTCTCGAACTGTTTCACCCTCAACCTTCTAATTCATACATGAAATTAAGGTGCACTTCATTGCAATGTATACAAATTGGTAGCCCTGAGTACAAAATAATACTCTGCATACATCAGGTTACGTTCTCGGAGGGTAAGGTATCCGGTACAAAGTTTGACCATATACCAGTATGTACCGTTCTACGATGGCTCGAATATCTGTATTACTATTGAAACTGTAAATAAGGGTGTATGCCGCCAATACTGTACTGTGGATTTACTCCTGGAATTCTAGGTTTTGATCTCGGAATCACAGGAAATGTGAAGCTCTTGATCAAGCCGATCGTCTCAGCAGAAGGTGGTAACGATCTCCAACGGTTTGACCATCGAGCTTCTGATGCATATATGAAATTATAATCACCGTCACTGGAATGTACACTATTTCGCTCCCCTGAACTGGTTTCTATATTCACAATACAGTGGGTCAATTTTTCAGAGGGTAATGCGTTCTGAAACGAGATTGGCCTACAGAAATAGGTATTGTTCTTCAACCGCCCGACGGTCTGCTTTAATATTCAAAGCGCAAATTACCGTGTCTATTACAAATACTGTTCAGCGGATTTACTCCTGGAATGCCAGGCTTGAGTCTCGGAATCACGGTTCTAGGTGAAACTGATGACGCTGCCGTTTGGTTCTGGAAGAAGCTGGCAACGTGTCCGACGCTTTGACACTCGATCTTCTCATTCATAGACGAAACTAACGAGCGCGTCGCGAAAATGTTTACTAATATTATTCTGTGAACTCGATGTTATACCGACGGTACTGCGGGGTTATATTCTCGGATAGTAAGGTATCCGTTAAAGAGTTATATGTTATTCTAGTTGGTAGCATTTCTAAACGGTTCGACGCTCTACTTTAATATGCATACAGTGAATTAAGGTGTTAATTGCCATTACCGTTCAGCGGTTTTACACCTGAAATTCCGGGCTTGACTCTCGGAATCACAACTATAGTTCATGTTATTGACTCGGCTCTCAAAGAAGGTGGTCACGTTCCCGATCCGTTTGACACTGGATCTCCTAATTCATACATGAAGTTATGGTGACTGTCACTGAACTGTATACCAGTTGGCTTTCCTGAAAACGATGTTATACTCCCCATACGGCGGGTTAGAGTCTCGGAAGGTAAGGACTTCGGTAAAAAGATTGACTCAGTACCAATTTGTAACGTTCTACAACGGTTAGACTCTGGAGTTTAAAATTTATACTATGCAATAAGGTGTATGATGCCAATAGTGTACAGCAGATTTTCTCCCTCGATGCCTGGTTTGACTCTCGGCGTCACGGGGTATGTGAGGCCATTGACATATACGTTCGCTTCTCTAAGAGGGTGGTAACGTCCTCCAACGAATTGAATCCGGATATTCTTATTCATTCATGAAATTAAGGTGCACGGCACTATAAGAAACAGTAGCTTGCTTCTCTGAACACCAATATAGACTATCGATACAGCGGCTTAGGTTCTCGGAAGGTATTGTCTTTGGTAAAACGTTTGACTTTATACCAACTGGTAACGATCACATACTGTTTGGTACTATGCACTAATATTCATACCGCGAGGAAAGTTGTCTCTTTCCGATACTGCGCTGGGAATTTACTCTTGGAGTACTTGGTTAGATTCCCGGGATCATAGGATAGGTGATGCTATTGATGAAGGTCTGTGACTCCAAAAGAAGGTGGCATCATTTTCCGCCGATCTGACTCTCGATTATGCTATTCTTACACGGAAATAAGGTGTCGTCTGATAGAGTATGTACCAATTTGTTTCCGCGAAAAGTCGGCGAAACACTCCCTACACCCGTCTAGGCATCTCGGACGGCGATGCCGTCGGTAAGAGCTTCACTCTATATGAATAGGTAAAGTTCTCAAATGGTTTGACGCTGTATTTTAATATTCAATCCGCGAATTATGGTATCAGTTGCCAATACTGTTCAGCGGACTTACTCATGGAATACCTTGCGTAGCTCTAGGAATCACAGGTTGGGTGAAGCTATTGACATCGCCGTTAGCGCTCGCAGAAAGTGGTAGCTTTCTCGAACAGTTTGACCATCAATGCTCTTATCCATAACAAAATGAAGGTCCCGTCACTGAAATGTTTACTAACGTGCATCCATGAATATGTAGCAATACTCTCGATACGGTAGGTTAGCTTCTCGTTCGTTGAGGCATTCCGTGAAACGTTTGACTTTATAGCAATTAGTAGCGTTCTCATACAGTGTGGCGCTCTATTTTAATATTCTCTCGGCGAACTATGGTGTCTATTGCAAATACTGTACAGCGGATTTACTCCCTGAATACCTGGATTGATACTCGAAATCGCAGGACACGTAACACTATTGACTTAACCGCAATCTCTCACAGAAGGGGTCTACGTTCTTGACCGGTTGACCCTCGGTCTGTTAATTCATACTCGAAGTTGAGGTACCCGCCACTGAAAGGAAGAATAATTTCTGTCTCTGAACACGGTGTTATACTCCCGATACAGCGGGATAGGTTCTCCGAGAGTAAAGTCTTAGGTAACACGTTTGACTTTACACCAATTGGTAACGCACTCAAACAGTTTGACACTCTACCTTAATATTCATTCCTCGAATTAAGGTGTCCATTAGCAGTAGTGTGCAGCGGACTGACACCCAGCATACTTGGTTTGCCTGTCGGAATAGCAGGATAGGTGAAGCTATTGAATTATCCGTTCGACTCTAAAAGAGGATGGTATCGTTCTAGAAAGGTTTGTCTCTAGAGGATTCTGCTCATACATGAAATTGAGGTGCGCTCCTAAGATCTGTCAACTTATATGTTGCCATGAACACTAAGCAAGGCACTTCCTACAGCGGGTTGGACTACTCGGGAGTTAAGGCCTACGGTAAAAAGTTTGCTTCAATACGAATAGGTAATATTCTGCAACGGTTATACTCTCAACATTAATATTCGAATCGTCAAAGAAGTAGTCAACTACCAATACTGTCCAGCGGATAAATTCCCGGAATTCCTGGTTTGACTCTCCGAAATACAGGATAGATGAAGCTATTTTGCTCTATTCGTGATTTCACGAAGTAGGTGGTAAAATTCTCCATCGTTTTCGCCCTCGACCTTCTAATTCATACATGAAGTTATGGGACACGCCACTAAAATCTTTACCAATTTGCTGCCTTGGACATAAAGTTATACTCTCGACACACTGGCTTAGTTTCTCGGAATGCACGATCGCCAGTAACAGGTTTGACTTCATACCAATACGTAACGTCCGTCAACAGTTTGACTCAGTACTTTGCTATTCACACCTGGAGTTACGGTACCCATTGGCAATACATTTCAGCGGATATACTCCCGGCACAGCTGGTTTGACTCTCGGTATCACGGGATAGGTGACGCAATTGACTTACTTGTGAGACCATAAGAAAGGTGGTAACGCTCTCAAACGGTTTGACACTTCACAAGAATCTTCTAAATCATTCCTGAAATTAAGGTGCTCGTCACTAAAATGTATAGTAAATTGTTTGACTCTTTGCATCATAGGATGGGCCGAGCTGTTGACTTAACAGTGCGACTCCCACAGTTGGGGGAAGGTTCCCGAACGGTTTGACACTAGATCCTCCTATTGATACATGAAATTAAGGTTGCAGGCTGTGAAAATGACTACGTATTCGTACCTGAGAACCCAAAGCAAGACAGTCGCTTCGGCAGCCTGCATTCTCGGATTGTAAGGTATTGGTAATGAGAAATGTCTTTATACCAATTCGTAATGCTCTCCGACAGTTTGACTCTCAACCTTAATGTTTATGCCGCGAATTTCGGTATCTAATGCCAATATGGTTCTGCGCATTTACGCCGAGTATAACTTGTCTGACTCTCACAATCACAGGATAGGAGAGCTATTGACTTAGATGAGGGGATTTCAAGGAAGGTGGAATAGTTCTGCAACGATTTGTCTCACGATTTTGCTATTCATACATGAGACAATCATGTGCTTCTGCTAATAAGTCTACTAATTGGTTTCCATGGACACTAAGCATGATACCCGCCACAGCGCGGTAGGTGCAAGAAAGGTAAGGTATTCGGTAGAGAGTATGACTTTCTAAAAATTGGTTATGTTCTCCAACGTGTTGACTCTCTAATTTAATATACAAATTGGGAACTAAGGTGTCTATTGCCAAAACTTTTCAGCGGACTTTATTCGGGAATTCCTGGCTTGACTCTCCAACCCACGAATATAGGTGGAGCCATTCACGCAGCCGATCGATTCCCGAAGAAGCTGGTAACGTTCTTGAACGGTACGACACTCCACATTCAAATTCATAGATTAAACTAACGAGACCGTAACTGAAATGTTTAATAATTGGATTCTATGAACAGGAAGTCATACCGACGATACTGCGGGTTATATTCTAAGATGGTGAGGCAGCCGTTGAAGAGTATTACATTATACCAATTAGTAGCATTCTCAAACGGCTTGAAGCATGATCTTCTTATTCATAATGAAGTTAAGGCCACCGTCACTAAAATATTCACTAATTTGATGCTCTGAATACGAATTTATAATCTCGATGAACGGGATGAGGTACGCGGTAGCTACGGCTTTCGGTAAAAAGTTAGACTTTTTAAAACTTGGTAATGTTCACAGACGGTTTAGCGCTGTATTATAATATTCAACCCGTGAATTAGGGTGTCTATTGTCAAAACCCTTCAGCGGATTTACTCTCGGTTTTCCCGGATTGACTCTCGGAATCACCGGATGGGTGAAGCTATTGTGTTATATTCGTGATTTCTCGAACGTTTTCACCCTCGATCTTCTAATTCATTCACGAAATTACTGTACTCGTCACTAAATTGTATACCAGTTCATACCTCTGAACACGTAGGTATACTCTCGAAACGGCATTTCTGTTGCTCCGTAGGTAAGGCTATCTGTAATGTGTGTGTCTTCATACCAATTGGCAATGCTCTAAAACGGTTAGACACCCTTCTTTACTATTCAAACCGTGAATTAAGGTGTCTCTTCACAATACTGATCAGCGGACTTACTCCAACAATACCTGCATTGACTCTCCGAATCACAGTACAGCTGAAGCTATTGACTCAGCCGTTCGTCTCATACATAATGTGGCAACGTTCTAGAACGGATTGACACTCCATCTTCTAATTCGTGCATGAATTTATGGTTTCCATCACTAAAATGAATACGAGTTCGCACCTCTGAACACGGTGTCATACGACCGATATAGCGGGTTAGCTTTACGGATGCTTAGGCATTCTGGCAGAAGATCGACCATACCCCTATATGTAATGTTCAGCAACTGCATGACGGCCTGCTTTATTATTCAAACCGTGAATTGAGGTGTCTATTTCTAATGCTCTTCAGCGTGCTTATTCTCGGTTTTCCCGGGCTGACTTTCCGAACCACAGGATAGGTTAAGCTATTGAATTAGCCGTTCTTCTGCCACAGAAGATGGTAACGTTCTCGAACGGTTAGGCACATCTATCTTCATATTCATAGATAAAGATAAGGTGCCAGTCACTAAAGTGTATACTAATTTCTTCCTCTGCACTCCACGTTATAATGTCGATATAATGCGATGGGATTTGGAGGGTAAGGAATACAGTAAACCAATTGACTGTACTCCAATTGGTAACGTTCTCAAACAGGTGGGCCCTGTGCTTTAATATTTATACCGTGAAATATGGTGTCTAATGCCAATACTCTTCAGCGGATTTACTACCGTTATACACGGTGTGATACTCTGTATCACAAGATACGTGAAGCTATGGACATAGCCATTCCACTCTCAAAGAAGGTGATACTGTGCTCTAAAAGTTTGACACTCGATCTTCTATTTCGTATATGAAATTATGGTGCCCGACACAAAGAAGTATAGCAATTTACTTCTCTGAACACGAGGACGTACCCTCGATACAGCGCATCTGCTTCTCGTAAGCTAAGGTCTTTAAAGAGTTCTTCCAAGGCATGACTCTCTACATTGTTAGTCATACTGCGAAAGACTGTATCTAGTACAATACAGCGCAGCGGATTTCCTTCAGGAATACCTTCATTGACACTCAGAATCACAGATTTGGTGATGCAATTGACTTAACCGTTCTATAACCAAAGAAGATGGTAATGGCCTCGAACGGTTTGACCCGCGATACTTTAATTCATACACGAATTTAAGGTGGCATCACTAAAATATATTCTGATGTGTTTCCCTAAACACGATGTTACACTATCGATACGGCGGGATAGCTTCGCCAAATGTAAGGCCATCGGTAACGTGTTTGACTTTATATCAATTGCCAATGCTCTGAAACGGTTTGGCGGTCTGCATTAATATTCAAACCGTGAAGTATGGTACCTATTGAGAATACTGTTCCGCGGACCTACTCCCGGGATACCTGGATTGACTTTCGGAATCACAGGTTATGTGGAGCTATTGCCTTAGCCGATCGAATCTCAGAGAAGGTGGTAACGTTCTCGAACGGTTGGACCCTCGATCTTCTGACACATACATGACGTTAAGGTGCCCGTTAATGAAATGAATACTAATTTCGTTCTCTGAGCACGAACTTAAACGGTCGCTGAAGCCGCTTAGGACTGCGGAAGGTTAGGTCTTCTGTAAAACGTCTGAAGCTATGGCAATCGGTAATTTTCTCAAACGGCGTGACGCTCTATTTTATTATTCACACCTCGAATTAAGGTACCAATGCCAATACGGTCCAGCGCATTTACAACCGGATTATTTCGTTTGACTGTCGAAATCACAGGATTCGTGAAGCTATTGAGTTAGCCGTTCAATTCTCAGAGAGGGTGCTAACTTTCACGAACGGTATAAGCCTCGGTCTTCATACTCATAATGAAATTAAGGTCCCTGTCTCTAAAATGTTTACTAATTTGATACTCTCAACTCGAAATAATGCTCCTGATGAAGCGGGTGAAGATAGCGGAACGTACGACCATCGGTAAGACATTTGACTTCATAGTCATTGGTAACGTACTCAAATGGTTTATCGCTCTTTTGTAATGTTCAAACCGTGAATAAATGTGTCTATTGCCAATACGATTCAGTGGATTTATTCCTGGAATACCTGACTTGCCACTCGGAATCACAGGATAGCTGCAGCTATCGGCTCAGTTGTGCGACCTTCAAATAAGGTGATAACGTTTTCGATCAGTTTGACACTCGATATAGTTATTCATTCATGAAATAAAGGGGCCCGCCACCAGAATGTGTGCTAATTTTTAACACTGATCACGAAGTTATACTCTCGATACTGCGGGTTAACTTCTCGGTAGATATGGCACCGGCAAAGGTTTGCCTCTGTACCAATATGGAACGTTGTACAACTGTTGGACACCATACTTCAATACTCGCACCGTGAGTTAGGGTGACAATTGCGAATACTGTTCTGCGCATTTACTCCCAGAATACCTCGTTTTTCTCGCGGAATAATAGGTTGAGGTGGTGTTGGTGATTTAGCTTTTTGTCTCTCAAAGAAAGGGGTAACGTTCTGGAAGGGTTTGACCATCGATTTTGTAATTCATACATGAAACTATGGTGCCCATTACTAAAATGTATACCAATGTGCTTCTCCGATCATGAAGTCGTACTCTCGGTACAGCGGGATACGTTCATGGAATGTTACTTATTCTGTAAAAAGAATGACTTTTTAACAATTGGTAATGTTGTGCAATGATTTGTCTCCATACTTTAACACTCATGCCGACAATTCAGGTGCCTCTTGCCAATGCTGTAACGCGAATGTACTCCTAGTATTCCTGGTTTGATGTACTCCTGCGATAGCAGGCATTGCTCTTAGACTTGCAGGATAGGTGAAGCTATGGGCATACATATGCGACTCACTAAGAAGTTGGCAACGTTCTGGAAGGGTTAGCCTCGAGATCCACTCACTCATACATGAAATTAATGGTCCCGGCAATTATATGAATTCTAATTTGATTCTTTTAACACGAAGCAGCACACACACTGCTGCCAGTTGTATTCTCGGTAAGTAAGGCAATCTGTAAGATGAATGACATTACACATACCTGTAATGTTCACCGGCGGTTTGACTCTCTACTTTAATATTCATGAGGTGAATTAATGTTTCTATTACCAATACCGCTCAGCTGATTAACTACCGGAATATCTGAATTGAATCCCGAAATGCGAGGATAGGTGAAGCTATTTACTTAACCGTTCGTCTCTCACAGAAGATGACAACGTTCTCGTGTGGCTTGACATTCAATATTCTTGTTCAGAATGAAATTAATGTTCCCGTCTCAAAAAAGTTTACTAATTTCTTCCTCTGAACAAGAAGTTATACTATCGATACAGCGGGTCAGTTTTTCGGAGGGTAAAGTCTTCTGTAAAGCGACTGATTTTCTAGTAACTTGTAACCTTCTAAAACGATTTGTCTGTGTTCTTTAATATTTATACCGTGAAGTAGGGTGCCTAATGCCCATACTGAACAGCAGATTTACTTGCGGAATTTCTGACTTGACTCACGGAATAATGGGATAGGTGAAGCTATTGTCAGAGCCGTTTGAATTTCAAAGACGGTGGAAACATTCTCGAACGGTTTGACACCCGATGCTCGAATTCGTTCATGAAATAAAGGTGACCGACACTAACATTTAGGGTAATTTGATCAACTGAATACACTGTTATACTATCGATACAGCGGGTTGGATTCACCACAGGGAATGATTTCCGTAAAAAATTTGACTGGATACAAATTGGTAAAGCGCTACTACGGTTTGACTGAGTACTATAACTTTTATACAGTGCAATAATGTGTACAATGCCAATAGTGTGCAGCGGTTTATATCCTGGAATATATGGTTCGTCACTCGAAATCACAGGAAAGGTGTAGCCATTGACTTAGCCGTCCGTCTCCCGCAGAGGGTGGTAATGTTCCCACCGGTTAGACACTCGAGCTTCTGATGCATACACTATGTTAAGGTGCTCGCCACTAAAATGAAGACTAACTTCTTCCTCTGATCACGAAGTTATACTCCCNACGAAGCAGCACACACACTGCTGCCAGTTGTATTCTCGGTAAGTAAGGCAATCTGTAAGATGAATGACATTACACATACCTGTAATGTTCACCGGCGGTTTGACTCTCAACTTTAATATTCATGAGGTGAATTAATGTTTCTATTACCAATACCGCTCAGCTGATTAACTACCGGAATATCTGAATTGAATCCCGAAATGCGAGGATAGGTGAAGCTATTTACTTAACCGTTCGTCTCTCACAGAAGATGACAACGTTCTCGTGTGGCTTGACATTCAATATTCTTGTTCAGAATGAAATTAATGTTCCCGTCTCAAAAAAGTTTACTAATTTCTTCCTCTGAACAAGAAGTTATACTATCGATACAGCGGGTCAGTTTTTCGGAGGGTAAAGTCTTCTGTAAAGCGACTGATTTTCTAGTAACTTGTAACCTTCTAAAACGATTTGTCTGTGTTCTTTAATATTTATACCGTGAAGTAGGGTGCCTAATGCCCATACTGAACAGCAGATTTACTTGCGGAATTTCTGACTTGACTCACGGAATAATGGGATAGGTGAAGCTATTGTCAGAGCCGTTTGAATTTCAAAGACGGTGGAAACATTCTCGAACGGTTTGACACCCGATGCTCGAATTCGTTCATGAAATAAAGGTGACCGACACTAACATTTAGGGTAATTTGATCAACTGAATACACTGTTATACTATCGATACAGCGGGTTGGATTCACCACAGGGAATGATTTCCGTAAAAAATTTGACTGGATACAAATTGGTAAAGCGCTACTACGGTTTGACTGAGTACTATAACTTTTATACAGTGCAATAATGTGTACAATGCCAATAGTGTGCAGCGGTTTATATCCTGGAATATATGGTTCGTCACTCGAAATCACAGGAAAGGTGTAGCCATTGACTTAGCCGTCCGTCTCCCGCAGAGGGTGGTAATGTTCCCACCGGTTAGACACTCGAGCTTCTGATGCATACACTATGTTAAGGTGCTCGCCACTAAAATGAAGACTAACTTCTTCCTCTGATCACGAAGTTATACTCCCGAAACAGCGAGTTAGCTTCTCCGTAGGCAAGGCCACCTGTAAAATGTTTGACTTTATTCCAATTGGCAATGCTCTCAGACGGTTTGACGCTCTTCTTTACCATTCAAACGGTGAATTGATGTGTCTATTGGCAATACAGTTAGCGGATATACTCTACCAATACGTGGTTTGACTCTCCCAATCATGGGATGGGTGAAGCGATTGGCTTAGCCGTTCGAATCTCACAGAAGGCGGCAACGTTCCCCAGCGGCTTCGCCATAAATCTTCAAATTCGTACATGAAGTTAGGGTGCCCTCACTAATATTTATACTGATTCGTCCTTCCGAACACGATGTTATACTCTAGATTCAGCGGGATAGCTTTTCAGAGGGTAAGGTCATTGGTAAAACGGTTGACTTTACAGCAATTGGAATCGTTCTTAATAGAATTGACGCTCCTCTTTAACAAGAAAACCGTGAATTATGGTGTCTGATACCAATACTGTTCAGCGGATTTACTCCCGGAATTGCTGGTTTCATTCTCGTATTCGCAGAATAGGTGAAGCTCTTGACGTAGCAGTTCATAACTCACAGAAGGTGGCAACGTTCACGACAGTTTGATCACCGATCTTATAATTTATGCAAGAAGTTAAGGTGCCCGTCATGGAAATGTATACTAATGTATTTCCCTAAACACGTAGCAATACTCTCGATATGGCGGGATAGCTCCTCGGGCGGTGAGGCATTCGGTAAGACGTATGACTTTATAGCAATTCCTTACATTCTCACACGGTGTGACACTCCATTTTAATATTCATTCCGCGAATGTAGGTATCTATTGACAATAATCATTAGCGCATTTACTCTCAGATTATCTTGTTAGACTCTCGGAATCATAGGATAGGTGGAGTTATTGACTTATCC